>CM062808.1:651892473-651929973 GCA_031772625.1 Pinus tabuliformis | reverse complement strand
TGTCATATGATATGAGGCACTAGAATCTAGGTACCACTCACTCCCTCTTACTATCCTTTCCAATAGCCTTCTTCCACTGGGTTGACTGTTGTGCATACGATACTACTAGTTTTGCAATGTGATTTAGGGTGTATTCCAACACTCCATTATCATCAAGTATAGCTTCCATATTGTCCTTCCAAGCTATGAAACTTGAGGTTCGCTCGAGGGCATGCTCCAATCTCAATTCGTCGAAGGACATTTTCCTACAAGAAAGAAAACCTACTTCACTGAATCTAAAAATCGAAATTTCTAAAGGGGAAGATCTATTGGCTGGTTTCTATTGTTCTTTTGAGATTTGATACCATTTAGAAAATCCTTGAAACCTGGCAACTCCTCATGAGATAAAACTGATCACAAAAGACACAAGATTTATCTACAAAAATTCCATGGAATGGAAAGGACAGGATAGAAACACATGCAATAACATGTAACCATCACAACACAATGAACACAATAATTTTACAGGGGAATCCAACTAGAAAAAAAACCTCTCTTGCTTGTATTACCAACTGAGAAATATAGCCTATTACAAAGAATTTGCTTCAATCATGAAACCCCTGCAATATTGATGAACTCTCTAAAAGACTTTCCCAACACTTAGGAAAATAAATATGCAAGGAAGCTCCTATTTCCTTGCATAATGCAACCACTAATAAATTAGAAATACTCCTATTTTCTTGCGTAATTCCCAAGAGAAATTTATGTGCTTGATCCTCAAGCCTCTTGCATTGCTTTCTTCTCAAGCTCCAACACAAAATCCTACGTACAATGAAAAACTAAATTTGTTCCTTCATTCAGTCTCAATAGGCAATCCAAATTGCATGACCTACTAGGGCTAAATTTAGTAGTTACAACTAGTTAGCTAAGATTTAGTTCAGTTAACAACAATTAAACTATGCAACTAAACTCAAGAAATCAAGTCTATATCTATTCTAGAAATAGATATTAGTTAACTGACAACTAACTCAAGCAACTATGAGATTGAGTTTGAATTAACATCTTTGACTAAGGCACAAGTCAAAGAAGTTTTCTACTCTTAGTTCATCTTTTAGGGTGGATGAGAGGATGTATTTTATATTCCTTAATTGTCTCCATAATTTATATCCATGGATCCAACTCCACCATCGTTTTTTCCCATCACATTGTTTAAAGTTTTCAAATCTCTATGTGCAATTCCTCCAATTATCTTGGGTAGGCATATTTTGGTCCATGTAGAAATGGTTAATTTTCTTCCACAAGTAGCACCACCCCATAGAAAGGATCAAAATTTATTTAATGGATCCCATGGTCCCATTAGAGGAAACCATGGATGAAATAATATGTAATAGAAAATCTTGTAGCGCTAATTTAAGAAGAATTGGTCGACCAACAAGTTTGAGGGATTTTCTTCTTATTTTTTCATACGGTTAGTTTCAAGACTAGGTCTACTTTATGAGGTGGGTATGTCTATATAATATGCAAGTGAATTGAAGTGGCTTAATCATATTATTCCAAATTATGTTTCATTATATATTATATTATTTAGTTGATTATTTTAAATAGTATCAAAGCATATCAATTGAAAATAAACTTTTGAACTTTTACAATCTCAAGGACTTGGTACCTTCTATAGGGTGATATTCCATGAAAGATTCAAAAAATTGAGTTTATTAATAGTGGGATACTCTTAGCATGGTAGATTCATGGAAATAACCTCCACTCAATCTTGAAATTTAGCTATGGGATTGATACACTCTGAATTTCATGAAGGAAATAAAGATAGTTTATTTAGTAATAAAATTTTACCTTTTTTTGATGCAAATTGATTTCCTAATGAATCAAAGATTTATAAATATAATTGAGAATTTACTAGAATTTTCCATATAATATGTATTACTGTACAAAATCATTTTAATGTTACAGATAATCCATTCTATTTATCTTCTTATATTAATGTGAAAAATATGAAGAGAAATATTGTGTCACTTCCACATCCCTAAGTTATCTACATAGTTAATACACGTTTGAATATAATCTACTACATCTTACATGGGCGTTATAGATTTGGTATAAATGAATCTTGAATACATGTGATTCAATTAGTGTTGACATTTACATTTTCATCATTTATTTCACCTTTGCACTTGATCTAGCCCCTATTTTAATCACATGTTTGTAAATGCTAAAATAAAGACATCAAGCATGAAAGGAGAATTTTGATGGAATTAAAGAATTTATATGATATAATAAATTACACAAAACATTTAACCATTAGAAAAAAAATTTCTTATGCTACAAATGAAGATAAGCATCATAGATTTGCTACAAATTAATCTTGAATATATCTTATTTACAACATTTATCATTTTCATTATTTATTTCACTTTTATACTTGATATATCATCTATTTCAATCATGTGTTTGTAAATGCTAAAATAAAAACATCAAACATGGAAGGAAGATTGTGAGAGGTCATAAGTTCAATTATCTCAACACTCTAGAGGTTAGGCTCCTTTCTTCCTGATACAAATATTCTATGGACGTATGGATCATTGATTTTTGTGGTTTGTGAACACAGAAAAAAATAGATAGAAAGATAATCATGTAACATTTTATATTATATATATATATATATATATATATATATATATATATACATACATACATACATACATACATACATACATACATACATATAAAGAGTGAGAAAGATATGTAATTTTATGGATATATGTTTTCCATTTCATGAGGGGTATTCCTTAACATTTTAATGTAGAAAATGTGAATCATAAATAAAATATTTAAATGTCACCAATGTATATATTATATAAAATGAAAAAACAATTGTAAACATTTTATTGGTGCTTCCCTTAAAACTATCATAAATCTATATTAACTCCATATCTACCAAAATATCAACGGAATGAAATCTTTTTATATGTAAACATTTCCTCAAGTTTTATACCCAAAAAAAAATCATATTTTTAGAAATAGAAATTTGATCTCTATACCTATAAATCTAAATCTAAAATTAAAATTAAAATAAATATGGATTAATAATACTAAATTAATAATAAATAAGGTTTTACTCTAAATACTAATAACATATATTATTCTTATTCATAAAAAAAATTATAATTATAATAATATTGTTTTATTTATTTTAATTTTAAAAGATTCAAGATTAATGTAGAAAATTAATATCCATTAAACGTAAATGATTTTGTTACAATGAAATTTGTGAGGAAAAAATATGTTAATTATTTAATGTGTAAGCACAACTTATTATAATATCATGAAAAACATAAATGATGGAAATTTAATTAAACTTGATATTATATAATTTAAAACTGTATAATCGAGTTTATTATTGTTTATGTAATCCTACAATATTATATTATATTTTTATGTATTCCATGTTATAAGATATAACTTTTACTTTTAGTGTGTATTATATTTTTTTCCCTTAGTATTTATATTTTTGATTTCTAACATTTTTCCATAAAATTGTATCAAAATTAGAGGATATATCGATGAGAATGTTGAATTGTGAAAATGAAAAAAGATATAGAATCTAGTAAGTTCAAATGTCTATTAAGATGAGGTGGTAATATCTATAGTCTTAGGTTCATTTAGATTGTGCTATTGAGTTGTCTCGTTTCCTTTTTTAGCTATATTTCGATGTGGGATTGGTGAGGATTAATTTTAACTACGTGGTTTCTATGTGGGATTGGTGAGGATTAATTTTAATTAGGTGGTTAGGTGGTTAGTGATGTCAGTAAAATTTTATTAAATCTTCTTTAGCTAATATGTAATATCAACCTTATCAACCTTTGTTTCATTCATCTTTAGGAGGACTTTTAGGAGGACTTTTAGGAGGACTTTATCAGGGAGGGACTTAATTTATCAGAATAAATTTACAATATGAAGGTATTGGTTTTGATTTCCCTATGTAATCTGAGTGCTCATCTCTTTTACTTGCGATAATTACCTCTACATCAAGAATTCTTGAATAGTTACCGAAGTATGTACTGAGTATAAATGAGCTAAATATTAAGCTCTAGTGACAAGCTAATACACACCATGCATGTCTATGCTTCTATCTCACCATCGAGGATGCATTCTTTTCCTTCGCATGTTAAGAAATTCTTCAAAATTAGGGAAAGAATGGGGACAAATATCCTTATCCAATGGAATCACTTCACAAGAAACTATCCAAGCATAGGGAGTAATAATATTCAGGAGCCAAACATTTGTTTCTCCCAAATAAAACCCACCAAGGGTACAACCAAGAGTACGCTAAGTACCAAAGTAAAAGGATATTCCAGAGAGGGCTTACAACTATAGGAAGCATACTATTGGAGAGGGAGAAAAGCCAACCTTGTAGCATTAGGGCCTAAAATTGAGCTACCAAATATAAATTACCCATTAAAATAAAATAAAAAACAAAATTAATTAATATAATACCCAACACAACCCTTCAGAAACATGAAACCACAAAATGGTTCTTTTCATAGAACTAGACATGAGCGGAATACATTAGTACACCATGTTTTAACCCAATTGTTTTGTTGAATTCCACACTTCAATTTCCTAGTCTCACACAATAAAGATATTCTTAATATATTTAAGGTAGGGCAGGCTAAGAGTGCCTAGACTATTTCTAAAAAATAATTTTAAGTCTTAGTACTTGGTTAGACACCCTCCCACGAAAAAATGGCATTTCCCTAGAGTAGAGGTAGTTAAAAAAAACACATTTGTTTAGAAGTTATCATAATTCGCCCTATATCAAATGCCACCAATGGAAAATTAAGCCAATAGTAAAATCATGCTAAAGCCAATAGACTAGCTATTGTATTATTTAACAAGGCTCATGACATTGTAGTGGATTCTTTTAGTTTATTTCATGTGGAAGAGGGTGATCACCATGCCTCCGTCATTAATTGGTTGGGGTGACAGTAAGGTTACCATCATCCTCCTTTCTCTTCTACCTATCATCAACCCAAAAATGACTTTGTTATCCTTTTCCATTAGTTTAGATAGGTCTTATCTCCAAGAAAACTAGGAATTGGTTTCTCAATTGGTCGAGATACTTATGTTGTTGTCATTACACCTGTATATCCTATGCATTTGTTGTTATGTTTCATGAGTGTCTAGCATGTGAAGAGATGGTTACCAATAACAAATGGATGGGAATACAAATATGAGAGATGTACTGAACAAGATGGAAATTATGATATTCTTTGTTTGGGGGGTTCCATTAATGATATTTCTATCACCATATGATTATTTGAGGATTTCCTTCTACCAATAAATTTCATATGCCTTGAGATAAGGAAATATATAGGTTACTTGATAAAGCTAATAATTCTAAAACATTATTCCTATAGTGCCCAAATCTACTAGCAAAAAGGAAGATAGGATTTCCTAAATGATATTTGAATAAACCTCCATAACTAGCCTTAATTGTGTTACCATAAATACCCTATCAAAGTTGAGCTTCAAAAAATAAAATAGAGGAAGACTCCACATTGTATGGGAGATGTAGGAAGGGGGTCTTAGCGAAGTGGAAATGGGTATTGAAGGGGATGCAACTAAATATTTCATAACATGATAATGTTTTCTTCATTGTATTTTTAGTCCTCTAGTGACCATGGGTGAAGCAATATTATTTTTCTTATGCTTTGTAATGTATTTTCCAATGTATCTTCTTTTCAAGATGCTTTGTTATTGAATATATTATGTTCTTGTCCTTCCAATGAAATTAGAATAGAATCTTAGGAGGAGCACCTGGGCACTTTCTATTATTGGTTTTTTGTAAATCAAGGTACCTAACCCTAGGAGAATGTTGCAACAACTTTGATATGTTTAAAGTAATGATCCTTAATCCCATAATTATGTTAAGAACAATCATGACTTGAGTATGTGCTCCATGTCCACTACACTACTTTTACAAGTGTAACACATTGAGCATCCTTTAAACTCATGTTTAACAATATTATCTGAAAAAGCTCTCTACATTTGGTATGTAACAAAATAAAATTAGTGATTTTTTCCCACAAGTTATAATATCAAGGCTTCCTTAGGATGGAATCTTGTTGCAGATTATTATTCCTAGGTGTACGATTATAAGATTCTTTGATTTTGAATATTCCATTTGGTTTCTAGCTACCTTAAGTATTATTTGGATCCTCTGCAAGAGGGATTCCATGGCTCTAAACTTTCTTCTGTAATTTACATAATTTTTTATTATCTAGAATTTGTGGCTAAATTTCCCTAGATTTCCAGGTCCTACATAAATCCTCTATTATTTATAGCTGCCGGTAATATTCTCATATCCTTATTCCCCAAGAGGTCATGAATTCTTCCAATTTATCATAATCATATTTTCCACTCAATTTGGGGCACTTATGCAAGGAATTCATCCAAAAGAGGGCAGAGTTTCCATCTTTCACCTACCAAAAATGATGTTGTTCAACTATTGAGTTGTCATTGTAGATAGATTCCATATCAATGAACCTAAAGGAAGATGTTATACTCCTAGTCATTGATCTAGGATGGATGAGGGGGTGTATTTTCTATTTCATAATTCATGTCCTCATTGTATCTATCTCCACAATAGTTTTTCTCAATTCAAATTGTTTAAAATTTTGGATCTCTAAGTCCTAGTCCTACAATCTCTTGGGGTGGCATAGTTTATCCCAAGTAAACATGGCCAATTTTCTATTATAGGTAGCACCACCCCATATAAAGTATCAATATATTAATTTAATGTATCCAAGGATTCCATTAGGGGAAACTATGGAAAAAATAAGATATAATGGAAAATCTTGTAGCACCAATTGAAGAAGAAATAGTTTTTTCTTCTTATTTTCTCATAACATTAGTTGCAACAATAAATATATTTTACTAGTTGGTTATATCTAGATACTATACAAGTGAATTGAAGTGGATTAAGTATATTCTTCCCACTTGTGGCTCATTATATATTTTATTACTTACTTGACTCTTTTAATTAGTATCAATGAATTAAATATCCTCTGTCAATTGAAAATAAACTTTTGAAATTTTATGATCTTAAGGGTTTGGTAACTTCTCCATGGTGATATTCCATGAAAGCTTCAAAATTTTGAGTTTATTAATAGTGGCCTACTCTTAGCATGGTAGATCATATGAAAAGAAACAAACCAATTATATATTCTCAATAAAGTTTAAGAATCAATGCAAGCCCATAAGTTATGAATTGAAGATTGAGAAGAGCTTTCTTGTATATTTAGATTTTATCTATCACTCTAGAGCCTCCTCTCAAGTTTGAAAATTAGCCATGTGATTTATTCACTTGAAATTCATGAAGGAGATAAATATTTATTTTGTAAGCAAATTTTATCAATGTTGTAATGCAAACTAATTTCCTAATCAATTCAAATAGTTATAAATATGTCTGAGAATTTATTAAAGTTTTCCATTTGTGATATAATACTCTACTAGAGAATTTGTCTAATGTAGATAATCCATCCTATCTATATCCTTATATTTATATGAAGAGATATTTTTGTTGCACTTCAAAATCCCTAAGTTATTTACATATTTAATACATGTTCGAATATAATCTATTAGAGCTTAAATGCTAAAAATGAAGAAGGGTATCGCATATGTGGTAAAAATTAATCTAGAACATATGTGATCCAATTCGTGTTGACATTTATCATTTTCATGGTTGATTTCCGACTCTACTCCTAATCTAGTACCTACTCCAACCACATGTTTGAAAATACTAAAATCGAGACATCAACCATGAAGGGAAGAAAGTGATGGAATTAAATTATCATATATGACATGATAAACAACACGAAAACATATAACCACTATACAATAATTTTTCTAGGAATACCATTATGGGAGTAAAACCTCACGTTATAAAGCATGGGAAAAAATTCAATAACATAACATAAAGCTAAAACTCACACTATTTTCCTCCACCACTATAACTTAATAAATAGTCTTTAACAAAACCATAAACCATTTATGTTATTCTAGTTATACAAATTTAAAACCACCAACAACTAGCTGACCAACAACTATGGTTAATTAACATTCATTGTACGGTGTTGATTTGAATTTATTCCTGACACTAAAAAAAATTATTCAATGCTATCATTCTTCATTTATTCGATACTATTTCTGAACAATCATTACCTAATCCACTACAATACATCAAGGTGTACAATGTACTTGTATCAACATTATCCCACTTTCCATGTACCTTTCAAATGTATAAGGGATAATACTTTAACACTTCAAAAGGACTATACCTCAAAGCCTTGACTATCTTACTAGGATTTTTTAGTCATTCCTTTTTCAGCCGCAACTAAACTATGCCCCCCAGTTTGAATGCTTTCCTATTTGTATGCTAATATTGTTAGGACTTATATGTTTATTATGATTTCTTCAATGTATCTTGTAAATGTAAATGTATTTATCTAATAATTGAAACAAATTAGTCTACTTTCAATGTTTTCCCTATGATGTCTTCCCTCCTTGTTGTCCATATATAACATCCAAGAGAAAAGGAAAAAAACACCTAAAAAGAGTTTCATAAAGGGACTTATTAGTAGAAGAATGGAATGCCATTCTATAAGGGTGTTGATTATATAATAGGTTTCCGCCACAACTTTTTGGATACTTCTAATTGTAGCCCCTTAAAACCTTAGCCAACGTTCTATTAAATACATTTTTTATCACCTTATCTATGGATGGAATGATGTAGATATCTTAAAATTAGTGTCCATATTTTCACAAGGCATCCAAAAGGAACTGATAAATTTGGTATCCCTATCTAAGATGATGCTCCTTGGTATCCCAAAATGCACCCATACCTATCCAAAGAACATGTTTTCTGCTTGTTTTCATTTGATTGTCTTTAAACAAGGATTAGTAATGCAAATCTTGTTTAACCTATCAACTACTATGAAAGATGGCCATGTCCCTTCCTACTTGTTGGGAAACATAAAACAAAATCTGTGGAAATACTTTCTCAATGTTGACTAGGTACATGTAATATGTAATAACTCCGGATTAAAATTTCTTGTAATAAAAGTTAGTAAAGGAAAAATAACACCAAGGTCACGGGACATGTATTCCAAGTTGAATGTTGGGTAACACACTATAGTGGGAATCACTTTTGGTTTATTTATGGCTAAGGAAATTGGAGAATGCATTGTCAAAGGGAATGTAACATCCTTGGATTAAAAGTTCAAGTAATAATGTTGCTAAGCAAAAATATAAGACCATGGTCGCAGGACACTTATTCCAAGTTGAATGTTGGGAAAATAATCCTAGTGGGCTAAGGGTAAATTGGAAAGGGAATTGTCAAAATATTTGGAAAGGAAGAAAGGTATTATTGGCATTTTATTTATGAAAATAAAGGAAATTAGGAGAAAAGGAAGGTGAAAGGTCATAGGTTGCATGTGAGGAGGAAATTGAAGGAAAATACAAGAAAAATTAATAAATTATAGGCAACAATATTAAAAAGGCATCAAATCATTAGTTTGGGGCCTTTCTTAGTTGAGTTTCGGAATTATCTTAGGAGAGGAAAGCAAGAAAGCAAGAAAGCAAGAAAGCAAGCAAAGGAAGGACAAGGAAAGAAAAAGAAGGCAAAGTAAAACAAAGATCAACCAAGGAAGAGATGGATCAAGCAGCTTCAGTGGGAATGCTTGCATGTATGATTTCCTAGCTAGTTTTGGACATGAATGGTATATGCGTGTGTGCATTTTCTTCTCTTGTTGTCATTTTCATGGATTTTGTCGGGCATGACAGTGGTTTCTGCTTTTCCTTTCCATTTATGGATAGCCATGGTGTGATGGGATTCATTCTTGGTTAATCTTTGGATTTCCGGATAGTTTTGGATCTGGGTGACGTGGTCTCATGAAAATCCAGAGCATTGGGGTTGGAGATGGTTTTCTTCGGAAAACCCTCAACAGGTTGGTGGAGACAAGAAAATTCCTCAAGGGATGGTGAAGGAATTATGAGGTATCCAAGCTTTGTTTGGTTTTGTGATCTCGAGACTTGTTTAGGTGAGATCATGGTAATGTGAGGGTGGAGGTCATTTAACCTCTTGAGTCCATTTTTTTTATGTATTGGTTTATCCCGTGAGATCCCACATTCATGCTTAGAACATGGCATTGGGGTGATTCGCTAAAAGAGATATTTAGTTCATCACAATATATGGTCGAGTGGTAGGTGGAAGTCCCTGACTTGATTTTATTTTGCATAAGTTAATAAGAGTTATTATCCTATAGTATTTATGGATTAAATGTACTTTATATGATGTGGATTTGATGGTTGTTCTATCACTATTATTATTCTAGTTATATGTTGGTGATAATCATGGTTTTATGGTAGGTTCAAGTTATGGATATTATCATGTTTTGATAGGTAATGAATGGTTAATGAACACATGAGCTAACTGATGTTATTTTACATATAATGAGATAATGTTAGACCTTATTTATGATTCCCAGATAATTTTTAGATCTCTATATTCATATATGCATTCATGACCTATGGATTTCATGTTCAACATGTGTTTGATGGAATGTATGTCATGGTAATGCCTAGTTTGGTTAATTTAGAGTGTAATTTTTGTGTTAATTTATTTATACTAGTGTCATTAATAATTTTGGAAAGTTTTATCAAGTTCTGGGCAGAGGTTTGGATCCTATCCCTAAAAACTAGGCTCAATTCTCAGGGTCACATGTACAAAACTAAGTAATTTAGATTGCAGTCACTGGGAGGTATGGTTATCCATGCGAATGGAGGCTTATAGTCATTGGCCCTCCTTTTTATACAAGTGAATCAGAGTCCAAGTCACTAAAAAGGAAAGTTAACTCAAGGTTATGGCACCTGGAGTGGTTGTTTGGCTCCTAGGGGTCCTGTAGCTCTTGAGGAAGGTCAGTAAAGTTATGGTTTATCTATTCCAATTTATTAATTATACTTAGTAGGTTGAGTCATGTCATAGTATCCCTACACTCATGATTACCTTGACAAGATGGTGAAGGTGGGTGATGTGGGAGGTGGCATTACAAATTGGTATAAAAGCAGGTTGCGTTCTCTTTGGGTAATATTTAATAAAAATTACAGATTGGTATCAGACCATGAATCAATACTTTGATTGGACGGGCTATATGCATGTTGTTATGCATACATTTTCATGGTTATGGTTGTCATGCATGCAGTCATGGTATGTCGTTTTGTGTTAATGTATTTATCCTAGTCTCATTAATCATTTTGGAAAGTTCTATCAAGTTCTCAGTAAAGGTTTGGATCATATCCCTAAAGGAGTGGCTCAAATCTCAGGGTCGCATGTACAAAATTGGGTAATTTATACTACAGTAACTAGGAGGTAGGGTTATCCATGGAACTAGAGGCTTATAGTCATTGGCCCTTCTTTTTATACAAGTGACTCAAAGTTTAGGTCACTAAAAGGAAAGTTAACTTGGGGTTAGGGCACTTGGAGTGCTTGTTTGGCTCCTGGGGGTCATGTAGCTTTTGAGGAAGGTCAGAAAAGTTATGGTTTATCTATTCCACTTTCTTAATTATAATTAGGAGGTTGAGTCATGTCATAGTATCCCTCCACTCATGTTTACCCCAACAAGCTGGTGAAGGTGGGTAAATGTGGGATCTGGCATTACAGATTGGTATTAGAGCAGGTTGCACTCTTTTTGAGTAATATTTAGTACCAATTATAGATTGACATCAGAGAAAGGCTCAATACTTTGACTGGCTAGTCTAGATGGATGTTGTTATGCATGAATTTTCATGGTTATGGTTTTCATGCATTCAATCATGGTATGCAGTTGGTATTTTCATGCATAATGTTGGCATGTGTACTCTCCCTATAAATCAGTTGGGGAGAAAGGAGATGAGTACTCTCCTAATATAGCAGATACATTGAGGAATTTGATGGAAAACATCAGAAGGTGCAAGGAATACAATGAAAGGTTGGTTGAGGCTTGGGAAAGACTTGGAAGGGCTCAAGAAAATTAGGAAGAGGTCAATGTAGTTACCTTTCATAGTTTTTCAGATTTGCAGAGACAAGGTCAATTGAGGACTAGTCAAGACTAGGAAGAGAAGACTAATGGGGCATATGGTAGCTAATCTAGGTAACGATAAAGGTTGGATAGAGGGTACAAATTCATAGGTGGTAGATCATTGGAAACACCTAACAAGAGGATTAGTATGTATGAGTTTCATTCTAGTTCCTCATCCATGAGACATCATCACCATTATCAATGCCATCATCCTTATAAGAGTAGTGAGTACTTTCCTGAGGACTTCAAGAAAGTTAAGCGTCCTACATTTGATGGAGAGACGAAGAAGACAGAATATGCAGAGGCATGGTTGCTTGGGGTGAAGAAATTATTCACATTTCATAACTATTCGTATAAAATTAAATCTAAAATAGATACCTTTTTTCTCAAAGGGAAAGAAAATATCTGGTGGGAATATGTGACAAATGTCAAAGGCATTCGATAAGAAGAGTTGATTTGGGATGAGTTTGAGAGGCCCTTCAAGGAGAAGTATCTATTTTAGAGATATTATGATGATAGATGTAAGGTGGTTTATGAGTTTCATATGGGTTCTATGATGGATGATGAGTATAATAGAAAGTTCCTAGAGATATTGGGGTATGTGCCTTACCTCAAGGATGAGAAATAAAATATTCAAAGGTTCATTAGAGGGTTTTCAACAACATATAGAAACAGGAATGACTTTGATGAGCATTCGTCACTAGAGGAAGCTATTAGGAAACTGAAGCATTGTTATGAGCAATCAAAGCCTAAATATGCCCTAAATGTGAATTGAAGTTAATGAGAAATATAAAGGGAAGTGGCCACCGAGGTATGGAAGACATCAAAATTCAGGTGAGAAAGAAAAGGTTGTTCCTTACAAAAAGTGTAATGTAGCTAAGAAGGGACATGTGTCTCAACCTGGAGGGCAGTAGAATATAGGTGATGGTAGGGGACCATTGCAGTCCTGGATTTGTGTTAAAGATCATCACAAGAAGGATTTTCCATTGTACTAGGGTGGTAGGCCTCAGATCTATAGTTCTTAGAGGTGCAGAAAGTTGGGGCTGTTGGCCATTGAATTCCTCAGATTTATGCAACTTTGGAAAACAAGAAGGCATATCACTAGACATGCATTACTGAGATGAAAGGTAAGCTCTATGGTCAAGTTGTTTCTATTTTGATTGACCCTCAACCGAATTATAGTTTTGTTAATCCTGACCTAGGGGATAAGTTTTGTTTGAGAAAAGAAGTGCATGCAAAGTCTTCGTTGGTGTAGTTGGCTACAGGTACTAATAAGAGAGTTCATTAATGGGTAAGAACATTCACATCTGAGTTGAATGGTATGCCTACATCGACACATCTAAATGTGTTTCCATTGGGATCATATAGTATGCTTCTGGGAATGGATTGGATGTATATTCAAATAACCAAAGTATATTGTTATGACAAGGCTATTGAGTGCTTAGATGATAATGGGGAAAAGAGAATCTTGAGGGAAAGAAGAAGCCTACATGGGTGAGGATTGTCAAAACTATGCAGGAAAAGCACAGATGCATGAAGGGATGCATATTGTTTGCATTTCATATTTCAAGTGACAAGGGTAAGGATGTTGAGGATGTGAAAGTCCTCAAAAGGTACCTTGTCCTGTAACAATTTTAGGATGTGTTTTGAGTAGAGATTTCAGAGTTCCCTACCCACAAGGAACTGGAATTTTCTATTGAGTTGGTACCAGGGAAAACACTAGCATCAAAGGCACCTTACAGGATGAGCACTCTAGAGTTGGTGGAACTAGAGTTGTCGCTGAAGGGAATGATTGAAATGGGATACATTAGACCAAGTGTATCGCCTTGGGGTGCACCAGTATTGTTCGTGGAGAAGAAGGATGGTACTCTCAGGTTGTGCATTGATTACACAAATCTAAATAAGGTTACGATCAGGAACAAGTATCCATTTCCAGGGATCAATGACTTATTTGACGACTTGAAGGGAGAAATAGTGTTCTCGAATATATGTTTGGGATCATGATACCATTAGGTATGCATCAAAGAATATACAAGACTACTTTTAGGACCATTGTATTTCCTCCTTATTTGGACAAGTTTTTGATCGTATTCATTAACGATATATTGATATATTCAAAGAATGAGGAAGAGCATGTTGAACACTTGGCAATAGTTTTTAGATTACTAAGAGAGCATAAGTTGTATTCCAAGCTTAGTAAATGAAACTTCTTTTAGAAAAAGGTACAGTACTTGGGACATGTTGTTTCCAAGGAAGGAATAGTAGTGGATCTGGAAAAGATCATAGCTATCATGGAATGGGTGGCTCCTAGGAAGATGGATGAGGTTAGATCATTCATGGGGTTAGAAGGTTACTATAGGAGGTTCATCAAGAACTTCTCATGGATTTCATATCTTATTACATCATTGCAAAAGAAATGAAATAAATTTGAATGGACAAAGGAATGTGTAGCAAGTTTTGAGTAGTTGAAGCAACTGTTGAAAAATGCTCTAGTTCTCAATATTGTAGATCTAGATAAAGAGTTTATGGTGTGTATAGATGCCTATAATAGAGGACTTGGTGGAGTATTGATGCGAGAGGGACATGTGGTATGCTATGAATCAAGGAAACTAAATGAGTATGAGAAGAATTATGTGACACATGATCTTGAGCTAGAAGTGATCATTTGTTCATTGAAGATGTGGAGGAACTACCTTCTTGGTAGGAGGTTTGTTTTAGTGAGTGATCACAGTAGGATGAGATACTTTTTTTTATCAAATACATTAAAAGAAAAGAGAACATGGTTGCAGATGCTCTCAGTAGGAGAGTGCCATTAAACCATGTTGCAACTGTGAGCTCTTATGGGACAAATTTACAAGACCAGATCTTACAGGAAGTATAGTGGGATGACAGGTATAATTAACTTAATCATAGGTTATAACAGGGTGAAAGTGAATAGGATGTGGGTTATCATCTCACGATATATGGTTTGGTTAAATTTAGGGATAGGATCTATGCATCAAATGAAAGTGAGATCAAGAAGCTTATCTTGAGGTAATTTCATGTCAATCCATATTCAGGTCACCCAGATATTGGAAGAAATTAACAGTTGTGAAGTTCTACTATTGGTTGGACTTGAAAACGTATGTGGCAGAGGTTGTTTCTCAATGTCTGGATTGTTAGCAAGTGAAATATGAGTGTAAGAACCCTACAGGATTGTTACAACCTATTCTGATTCCGTAGTGGAAATGGAAGGTCATTTCCATGAATTCCATTATAGCTTTTTTTGAGAACATCAAAGCAGCGTGATTCCATCATGTTTGTGGTTGACAAGTTGAGTAAGGTATCTCACTTAATTCTAGTGAATACTACTTATTTAGCTAGTGAGGTAGCACATGTATTCATTAAGGAGATAGTGAGGTTGCACGGTGTTCCAAAGAATATTATGTTAGATAAGAACACATATTTCATTAAATTTGGAAGTTTTTTATTACAAGGCCTTCAACTACATTCATTCTTTTGTAAATTGCCATATTAACTTGATTCAACATTAAAATAATCTTAGTAATCTCAAACCAATTAGAAATCATGAATGGTTCAAACATGGGGTTGTTATGTGCAATAGTATCAATACACAATAGGAGTGTGAAATCAAAAATAAATTACATTTATAAACTTATATGAATACAAATAACTAAATGAAATTCAATAAATAACTTCCCATTCATGTCCAGTATCAGCAGTGATTTTGTCTTCAAGTCATATTGGATTCTAGTAATGAAATTATTTAAACCACAAATAAACTATTTAAGAATTGAAAATGACAAAACGCTAATATGGATTGGAAAGTCAATGTCCTATGGTGCAAAAATATTAAATACAACCATTTTTTACCCATCTCTTTAATGAGTCTAGATGGTCCACTTAACACATAATTTGTTAATTAATTATTCCATGTTTTATTAAGAAGAGAATTTTGTTTTGCATAGAATTTTGTTTCAAAACAATACAATATGAGATTAATACAGTCTTAATAAATTACGTGATAGACAAATAAAAATCAATAAATGGATTCCTTATTAAATTAAATGAGATGAGATGATTGCATATACAAATAGTTGATTTAAGAATATATGAAAAAAAAAATATGTGTTAAAAATTGAATACCCTACAACTTAACGAGTAGTATTCACTTATGAGCCATCACCCATTAGCCTAAATAGTCAACTTAATACTTATTATCAAGAAATTAAAAGACTTATTTTTCGAAAAAAATGCATCATAATATATGGATATTAGAAATCACATTTATATACTCATATTAATGGACATAACTAAGTGCAATTCAATAATATATTTCTAGCTCAAGTGATGATTTCAGTGTATTTAAAATACGAATTTACAAAAAAATGACTTTAAATAATGAAATTAGATGCCTTACAATTCAAAAAGTTCAATGACATAATTCATCCATGATTGTGTCTAATCAAACCTTGATTAAATACACTTATCAATTATTATCATCATATATATGTTTTTTTAAGAAATGCAAAATTATTTAGAATACATTTTTATCTCAAAAATTACATATCACATTTATGCACTCATATTAGTGCATTTTATATGTAAACAATGAATAACTCACTTTGTACATTGTTGATTTTCAATATGATATGATTGCAGTTACAACCATTAATTGATTCAAGCATATAAATTTATGAAAACTATCGATTGAGAAATCACATATCTTATGCTTCAAAAATATCAAATCATTTACCTATGACACATTTCTCATTAGCCTTACTAGTGAATTATGCATTGTGAATAGTGAATATTGCACATAACATTTATCAAGTAAATTATTAAAATTTCTTTAGTAAGAATATCACCTTTGTTTGCAAGTATTTTATTACAAGGCCTTCAACAACATTCATTCGTTTGTAAATCATCATATTAACTTGATTCAATATTAAAATAATTTTAGTAATTTCAAACCAATTAGAGATCATGAATAGGTCAAACATGTGGTTGTTATGTACAATAGTATCAATACACAAAAGGAGTGTGAAATCAAATTGTTAGAAGAAATTGATTTAAGCTAGATCATATTAATATGGCAACTCTAACCCCCTTTCCCCCAACCTACAGGAGATTTGTTGATTGAATGATGGTGATGTGAAGATCTTATTATAAATGACAATGATAAGTGTCCCTTGCATTTCTTTGAAACTAGTCTACTAAAACCTTAGTAAAATGTTCTTGTGCTCAATTTCCTACGGTCCCTATGTGCCTTTATGAACCACTAATGAGGGGGTCATCATTCATCTTCATAGCATGCAGACATCCACTTTAAAAGTTATACATTGTTGATCTAGGTATTTCAAGAAAGTTAGGCACCATTGATCTATCTCCACTCAAATCCAAGTACATCAATGAGAGTTCTTAAATGGGTATTCAAGTCATTCCATTATGATGGACAATGTCAAAAATTGAAGTAAACAAGAAACTTTAGTGGTGACTTCTTGTAAGTAGTGGAGGCAAGGGTTTTCAAATATTAGCACAGTTGATGGCAGTGTGGATATTGATCTCTCCTTGTCAACAATGTCAAAACCAGTAATACTTTCAATGTAATTTTAGTGTTAACCAACTGTATGGAAAACCATGATTGATCATTACTTTCACTAAAAAGAGAAAATGATAACCATTTTTAATGGGGAAGAAATAAGTGTGAAACATAACTCATGTATTTTAATTGAAATTTATATAATTCCCCGTGTTCTTTAATTATTAAATACGTAATGTAAATACAAATAAATTATAATTAAGATATTGATTTTGAATATTAAATATGTATTAAAAGGCATTCATCTATGACACTTGATTTTTCATGTAGTCTGAATAAACCACTTAAAGTTTATTATCAATTAATTCTAATTAGTTTTGTATAAGATATATCTTTACTTACATTAATAGCTTTATTTCAAAAATAAATTACAATTATAAACTTATATGAATACATATAACTAAATGAAATTCAATAAATAACTTTTGAGTCTTGTTGGATTCTATGAGATTATTTTAAGTACAAATAGTTTATTTAAGAATTGAAATCTACAAAATGTTAATATTGATGGGAAAAGCATGTCATATGGTGAAAAAAGTTTAAAGGCATCCATTTATGGCTCATCTCTTGAAAAAAGTTTAAAGGCATCCATTTATTCTAGAAATAGCAATTTCACATTTATACATTCATATTAAACCACATGATAGTTAAATAAAAATCAATTAATGGTTTCTTGACTTATTGACTTATATGACATGATTGCATATAGGAATAATTGATTTAATAATGCATAGTTAGAAAAAATTGTCAATTCAAAATAGAATAAACCAGTTAGAAGTCATAAATAATTGATTTTAAATTATTAATTTTCTAAAAATATATATATTTCTACTTACATTGAGATCTTTATTTCAAAAATAAATTCCATTTACACATACATACATACTAAATATAATTTAATACATACTCATCTTGTTGGTTTCTATGAGATTATTTCATTTACAAATAATTTATTTAAGAATTGAAATTTACGAAATGTTAATAAAGGTGGGAAAATCAAATACCATATGTTGCATAAAATTTAAATACATTTATTTATGACTTGTACCTTTAAATAACTTTAACAATCTACTTAACATTCATTACCAATTAATTATTCCATGTGTTGTTGGGAAAAACATTTCATATTACATGGAGTTTTATTTTTTTTTTAAAGTGTCACATTTACACACTTAGACCACTTAAAACTCATTATCAATTAATTATAATTTGTTTTGTAAAATATATATATATACTTACATTAAGAGTTACATTTAGAAAATGCATCACATTTATGAACTTCTATCAATGCATATAGCCAAATAGAATTCTTCAACTCATATTCGATTCTATGAAATTATTTAAACCACAAATAAAATATTTAAGAAATGAAAATGAAAAAATGCTAATATGGATTAGAAAATCAATGTCTTATGGTGCAAAAAAGTTTAAATACAACCATATTTTACCCATCTCCTTAATGGGTCTAGATGGTCCACTTAACACATTGTTAATTAATTATTCCATGTTTTATTAAAAAGAGAATTTTGTTTTTCATGGAGTTTTGTTTCAAAACAATATAATATGAGATTAATACAATCTTAATAAATTCCATGATAGACAAATAAAATTCAATATATGGATTCTTTATTAAATTAAATGAGATGAGATGATTGCATATACAAATAGGTGATTTAAGAATATGAAATTAGATGCCTTACAGTTCAAAAAGTTCAATGACATAATTCATTTGTGATAGTGTCTAATCAAACCTTGATAATCCACTTATATATCATTATCATCATGTATATGTTTTTTTAAGAAATGCAAAATTATTTAAAATATATTTTTTATCTCAAAAATTACATGTTACATTTATGCACTTATATTAGTGCATTTTTTATGTAAACAATGAATAACTGACTTTGTGCCTTGTTGATTTTCAATATGATATGATTGTAGTTACAATTAGTTGATTTAAGCATATACATTTATGAAAACTATCGATTGAAAAATCACATATCTTATGCTTCAAAAAGATCAAATCATTTACCTATGACACATTTATCATTAGCCTTAATAGTGAATAATGCATTGTGAATAGTGAATAATGCACATAACATTTATCAAGTAAATTATTATAATTTCTTTAGTAAGAATAACACCTTGTTTGCAAGGAGTTATATTTAAAAACTTATATTTCACATTGATATATGATTATTGATACATATAAGTAAACATAAGTCATTAACAATAACATGCATTGATGGTTCATGTAAGATAATTTGAATGGCAAACAATTCATTTAAGAACACACACACATCTTAGAAAAAAAATTGATACAACAAAGTCATTGCAAAAACAATTATTAATAATAAGAAATATACATACTAATATAATTGGCATCCCATATATTTCAAAAAATATAAAATCATACAAATTGATTCAACAAAAACTATGTCCAAAATGTATTGAAAAATTGGAATGTACTTTTCAACAAATTTATAAAGGAAAATATCTCCATCAACTACAATGAAGTACATGTTCTATTGAACATTCGAATGTACTCATGTTTTTGTTTGATACGATGAAGTGTCTTAAGAAAGGGGAATAAAACTTGCAGAAGCCACATATCTTGCTCTTTTCCTGTATATGATTTTATCAAGATGTGGTTTGATCGATATCCGATGAATTGAGAAGTATGCTTTTTTGTATCTATTAGCAATACATTTGATTCTTCATAACTATCTCCATATTGGGACCACACATCAATCAACTTTTTCTCATAAAATTGTCTTGTTCTCCCTGCTTCCAATTTTGTTTGCAAATGACAATGAGACCTGTCCCATGCAAATTTAAATTCCTCTATATCAATATTTGATTTTTCAAGTACTTTTCGGATGTACTTGTCAGTGACATTTAATGTCCATATTGCGACATCATAATTTCTTAAGCAATATTTTAATACTTCTGACTGAAAAGGCCTTAGAAAAAAGGACCTATCACCAAACTGCCAATCTGGTTCTCTTTGGATATGAAAATTTTGTTCATCTTTGGTGTATGATTGGAAGAATACTCCTTCCATTTCAAATATCAACAACATCTTCTGACTTGTAGTAATGCCCATTTGCATCTGCACTGTAACAACATGTATGATATTAACATATCTTCACTTCAACACTTCATTGCTTAAGGACATAAAAACCTATCATTTTAAAAATGATGTTAATATTTATTATGAATTATTTCCATTTGTATGCTAAGGTAATTTTACAATGAGTTCATAGTATCACAAAATACAAAAACAATTGCCCCATTAAAATGAACAAACAAATAATATGTTTACTTTATACATACAACCTAATACCTTTATTTAATTTGTATGGAATAAAAGTCTTATAAGAATGCATTGAACCACCATTTAAATCAATGATTTTAAGACTTATAATGATTTATTTAATTGCAATTGAAAAATATAATTAAAATGGTCTAGTGCAAGTAAACAAACTAATTATATATTATTTTTCACATACAATATAATACAGTTTCTAAATTTCAAACCTAATTATTATATGTTAATTTATAGAGTTTCTACCTTAGTTTCTTTTGGTGCTTCTTTTAGTACAAATTGTATGTTTATTGTTGGTGCTACATACAACTTAATATAGTTTTTCAACTTATATGGAATAAAAAAGGTTATAAGAATGCAATGGGTCATCCTTCACATTACTAATTTATAAGAGGTATAACAATAACTTAAACCATATTTATAGTAAATAATTGTATGATCTAATTAAAACAAATAGACCAATGATCTATTAATTTTATATACAATGTAATCCATTGTAAAAAAAAAATATAGCATGGGAAATTTTGATATGAAAACATTAAATGACCATTCATCTCACGAAAAATAAAGAAAATAAAAATATTTTATTTTTGGTAATGACAAACCAAATCAACAATTCTTTTATTAATGTTGTGAAATAAAAATAATAATTCATGATGTCATACATATAATAGCATGAAATAGACATCAATAATCTTAAGTTACTTCTTAATGTAATTGAACATCCTTCAAAATAGCTCGCACATCTGTAGCCTTGTTGAGTTTATTCAATATTCTCCATAGCCCATTGATCAACCAATTATCCCCTTGATTTGCTCCAATGAATGGAGGGGCAAGAATCACATTTTCTTTTGGATTCTCTTTCACTCTCTCAATTAAACAATCAACTATAATAGTATTGGTTGCGTCATATTGGGTATGCATTTCCCACACTTTTTTCAATGATTTAGTGTGTATAACTTTCGTTGGATTGTCAATGACCTTATGTCCCTTTTGTGGTTTACAGTCTGAAGCAGTCCACTTAAACAAAAGTTTATCTTGTAATGTTTCTGAAACCAACTTTTTTAGAAATCTTGTTGTGCTTTGTTTCAAAGCTGTCGTCCAAATTGCAATTTCAAGAGATTCATTTTTGAAACACATTTCAAAAAATGATTTTGCATGTGGATGAATCCAAAATAATTTTTTCTCTATTGTGTAATCAGCATCAGCTCCCATTTTCTCAATATGCCCTTTGTTTGTTGCTTCATCATCGATGCTATGATAAAAAATGTCCTTTAGTTCAAAAATAACTAGTTTCTTTTCAGTTATTTTCGCTGCAACACAATGGAAAATAATCTAGTCAAACCATTTTATTCAAGTTACAAAAATTACTAAAAAAATTGTTGAAATGATACACTTACCTTGAGAGGTTTTTGCGCTTTTTATAGATGAAACAGTAATTTCTTTTATCATCTTGATAGAACCTGGAGTAAACATATTAAACCTTCAATCAAATACCAATTGTACTTCCTATTAAACCTTCAATCAAATACCAATACCAAGAAAAACATTAGTAATGCAACCTTTAAAAAGAAAAACACACACACACACACCTTTAACATTATTTTGATTATTAATTTTATCTTTTTTATTTGTTCCTATAATAATAATATACACCGTTATGGTAGTTACAAGAATTAGAGTTTGAAGAATAATAAGATAAACAATAAGACAAGTTATAAGTATCTCATATGACATTATCTTCATATTTGTAACATTGCACCTCATCATCATCTTTGTTACCTTTAGTTGTCTCCAAATTAAACATATAAAATATTTTGAATTGTGAAATGAATAGAATCATTAAATAATAAGGAAAGCAAGTGGACAAATTATAAGTACCTGATGTTATATTTTGTTCTTGATTAAAGTTTTGTTTAACTTTCATTTGATCAATGTCTTGGTTCTCCTTGCTTGTCGCTATAATAAACATAAAAAATGTTATAAATTGTGACGGTGAACAAAATTCATTAAACAACTATACAAAAAAAGAATCATCTATAATCGTCCATAATAATATATTGGTCTTGATTGTAATTTTGTGGGACAGTCCCCTGGTCATTATATTCATTCTCTTTATTTCCAACTACATTCAACATATGAAATGATATGAATCACCATAATAAAAATAATAATTTAGCATAATAATAAAATAAATAAAAATGATAGAGTTATGTTGATTAATACCCATTTCTATCTCCATCGTTCCATGGTCATTGTCTTGATTAATTCCATTCATCTCATAATTCCCTGTAATAGTCATCCAAAAATGTTATGAATAAGGAAATTAAATAAATTGAAAAATTATCAAGAGAAAAAATCAAAAAAATTATGTACCTGGTATGATAACTTCTTCCTCTCCTCCTTCTCCTCCTATTTCCATCTGTATACTTTTTTCAACATCATGAGCACTATGTTGACTATTTTTTTGCTTCCCACTTTCATCATTTTCTGTTTTAGAATCTCCATCATTAATTATTTTAGTAAACACTTTGGATGTACCAATCAAACCATTTTATTCATGTTACAAAAATTACTAAAAAAATTGTTGAAACGATACACTTACCTTGAAAGGTTTTCGCGCTATTTATAGATGAAACAATAAGTTCTTTTATCATCTTGATAGAACCTGGAGTAAACATATTAAACATTCAATCAAATACCAATTGTACTTCCTATTAAACCTTCAATCAAATACCAATACCAAGAAAAACATTAGTAATGCAACCTTTAAAAAGAAAGAAACACACACACACACCTTTAACATTATTTTGATTGTTAATTTTATATTTTTTATTTGTTCCTATAATAAAAATATACAACGTTAAGGTAGTTACAAGAATTAGAATTTGAAGAATAATAAGATAAACAATAAGACAAGTTATAAGTATCTGATATGACATTATCTTCATATTTGTAACATTGCACGTCATCATCATCTTTGTTACCTTTAGCTGTCTCCAAATTAAACATATAAAATATTTTGAATTGTGAAAATAAATAGAATCATTAAATAATAAGGAAAACAAGTGGAGAAATTATAAGTACCTGATGTTATATTTTGTTCTTGATTAAAGTTTTGTTTAACTTTCATTTGATCAATGTCTTGGTTCTCCTTGCTTGTCGCTATAATAAACATAAAAAATGTTATAAATTGTGACGATGAACAAAATTCATTAAACAACTATACAAAAAAAGAATCATCTATAATCGTCCATAATAATATTTTGGTCTTGATTGTAGTTTTGTGGGACAGTCCCTCGTCATTATATTCATTCTCTTTATTTCCAACTACAATCAACATATGAGATGATATGAATCACCATAATAAAAATAATAATTTAGCATAATAATAAAATAAATAAAAATGATAGAGTTATGTTGATTAATACCCATTTCTATCTCCATCATGCCATGGTCATTGTCTTGATTAATTCCATTCATCTCATAATTCCCTGTAATAGTCATCAAAAAATGTTATGAATAAGGAAATTAAATAAATTGAAAAATTATCAAGAGCAAAATCCAATAAAATTATGTACCTGGTATGATAACTTCTTCCTCTCCTTCTTCTCCTCCTATTTCCATGTCTATACTTTTTTCAACATCATGAGCACTATGTTGATTATTTTTTTGCTTCCCACTTTCATCATTCTCTGTTTTAGAATCTCCATCATTAATTATTTTAGTAAACACTTTGACAATTAAGAAATATGAACAAAATATTATCCAAAGTATTATAAGAAAAAAGAATGAATTGTAGTACCTGAATTTTCAAAGAAGTTAATGGATCCTTGATTTGATAGTTGAAAAGATTTGTAAGTATTTAACATGATTGTCCTTTGTGTCTCTGTTTGCACAACACATGAAATTCTTCTTCCATATGTACAACAGGCCTTGATTAAATTTGTCCCCGCATAAAGAGAAATGACCACTTTTGCATCACTACATTGTTGGTGTTTTTCCAATAAATCCATCCAGAAATCATAATCTCTCTCATTTTCATCGAATGTGTGAGAGTATTTGATAGCCTCCAAAATTTTTAATTCTGAAGTATAGAAATGTATAGTAAGAACTACATCATAACTATAATTGTTTTGGGACTTATATTCATAAATGCCACTAGTCATTTTATAGTTGAACTTGGAGTTCTTTATGGAAATATCCAAAGACTGGCGTACATCATTACAAAACCAAATTTCTACTAAGAGAACTGTAGTAAATTCATTCAACTCATTTTTTTCGATAAGAAATCGAAAAAATTCAATATAATATCCCTTGTGGAATTGTTCTTTTTTCAAAGCTAGTGTATCCAAAACAACAAGGTCAGTATGTAAAACTGGTTGCAACTGACATGGAAAAGAGTGCAAAAGTGTTGACAAAAGATCAGGGCCCCCAAAATGACAACCAAATTCAAAATTGTTGTCAACCTGTTGAACACTTGTCGATCCATTTATTATTCTGTCAAGGACTCCACATGCTTGCTGAGAAAGGGACTCTATCTTTGTATTACGTGTTCCTTTGACATAAGTAGACCCCTCCACCGTGTTGCAAAAATTGGTAAATATGATATCATTAATTTCATAATGCTCAAGAATGTTGAATGTGGTAAGAGTCATCTCATTCAAGTTCTGATCATGACTTTGACAATATGTTACCATTGCATCCAATATTGTTCTGTTGGTTTTCAATTTAGAACAATAATCTTTTAATTTTGTGGCATTTGATGGATGATTATGTGGAATAGAAAACCAAATGGTTCCATCCAATAGCTTATCTGCTACTGAAGCAATTTCTTCCATTGTTAATCCCTGAAGGGGCCGAAGAGTAGCTGCTGTCAAACTGTGTAGACTATTTCTCTTGTAGTTCTCAAAATCAGGTTGGCTTGGAGAACACTTTAATGTGCCTAGTTGGTAACAGTTAAAAACAGTGTCCCATTTATCCCAAATAGGTTCCTCGAGATATAAGAGAATTTTTTTATCAGAAAAATTTGTAATTGGACAGTCGAAGAATGAGCACAACATTTCATCATCAACCTGATAAAATAAGAAATATAAACTAATAAGAATTCAATGTAAAAATGAAACTAAATAAGGTTTTACAAAATAATGAGAATTCATTATAAATATGAATAAAAATGACTTATATTATCAACTTTAGTCATTTATCTACAATAAAAATAGATACAATAATAAAACGTTAAATGTAAAAATAATTAAAATTACATACCTTGTCTTCAGCCGTCTTAGAACATCCAATCCTTCTTTTCTTTAATTTGTCATTGGCAATTAAGAAATGCCTTGCCGAGCGCACACAATCAATAAATGGAGTTTTGTAGAACACCTTATTTGCAGAATTTAATTGACAACAAATGCGGATCACCTCAGTGGGTTCAACTGATGGATGCAAGAATCGAGCATTACGTTTTTTATATTTTTTTTTCGCTTCTGTAGATACATTATATTTAGGATTTGTTAAAATTTCTTTCGCTGCTTGAATGGTGTGTTGACCATCAACTATCCAAAAATTGATATTCTTGGAATTTAGATCTGTCTCATTTATAATTTTGACAGAGTTTACCAATGGATCAGACTCATTGATGTCAAATGGAATCAGAAGAGCATCAGGTAATGAGGTTTGAAATTTTTCTAAGAATGATTTCACTAATACTTGAACATTTAAATCATCTCGTGATCTTAATTTGAACACCTTCGGAGCTTCTATGCATCTTTCAACAGCCACTTTTCTACTAAAGGAGTTTGAAAATAGATAGCAATGCTTGAAGGCTTCATGAATCTCATCACATTGATTTGCAAGGTTTGTTGTCTCATATTCAACTTTCCTAGTTTTTTGAAATTCTGTAGTAGGCTTGAAATCACTTTCTGTTATGTTCTCCTCCAAATCAGATAAATATACTCTTCTCAAAGCAAGTAATTGAGAATCAAGTTTATCATCTGGTATTTTATCAAGAAATTTACCTTTTTGTTGTAAATGAAGAAGTACAGATGATGTTTTTTTACTTCTTACATAGCGATATCTCAAAACGGTGGCAATGCGTTTTAAAAGATCTGCGCAACTAGTTAGTCCAGATTTAGATAAGCTCTCATAGTTATCCAACTTGAACATTGAATTCTTTATCGTATTTGTTGAATCAGTACTTGAAGCTTCAATCAAATCTGGTCTAAAATTCGTATACTCTACTTGACATGAAATTAATTTTACCTCATTTTCTTTAATCATTTCCACTTGAAAGTCAATGTCATTTTCATTGCAAGCATAGCAATTAATTATTATTCCTAATATCTCTGGTTCTTTTCCATCTATTGATCCAAATAGATACATATCAGGAAACATATTCAGGGGAGCTTCTATTTGGATGTACCAGTCTTGCACAAACTCATATTTATTAGTTGTATTGTATTTTTTAATCATTTCAAAAGTAGAAGTAGAAGGTGTTATTGATGCTGCCATTTGAGTTGAATAACTTTTCTTTTTCTTAAGTGATAGTTGTAACATTTCATTTGCTTTAGGGCCGACCAATTCTGCAAATAACAACAACAAAAAATATTTGCATGAATCAAATTGAAAATATAATTTTAAATATTGTCACATAATGTTCTTTTAAATATTGAAAAATCACATAATCTAACCATTTCTAAGAGAGTGTACATAAAATATAAAACCACATACCATTTGAAGGAGGCATCGTTTGTATATCACTTATTTTTTGTTTCTTCTTCACTACTTTACTTCGAATTTCAGGCACACCAGATTCCACAGTTTCTAAAAAAAAAAAAATATTGACTACATAAAATACCAAATATTATTAAACAACCTTATAATACATGATTTCCATTTACATGCACAATAATAAATGAGTACATATTTTAATGCAAGTTTACTATATGACACCAAAAGTTATCACCTGGGTAAAATTGCTATGAAAAGAAACCACCTAATCCAACCATTTCTAAAAAAGTACAAAAAATATAAAACCACCATACCAGTTGAAGGAGGCATCGTTTGTCTATCACTTGTTTTTCTTTTTCTCTTCACTACTTTACTTCGAATTTCACGCACACCAGTTTCCACAGTTTCTAGAAAAAAAAGAATATGGAAGACATGAAATACCAAATATTATTAAACAACCTTATAATACACGATTTCCATTTACACGCACAATAATAAATAAGTACATATGTTATGCAAGTTTACTATATGATGCCAATAGTTATCACCTAGCTAAAATTGCTCGGGAAAAAAAATTACCCATGTTGGTATGGGTTGTCCTCATTAAAAAACCACTCCTAAGGCCATTTCCATGGTTTTTATTAATCAACAACCACTTATTATCATATGTCTAACAATTGTAACAAAGTATAAACTAATTTAAAATTCTCATACCATTTAAAGAATTTGGTGTTGTGTTTCTTGAACTTCCTTTTTCCTTGGATGCTTCCTTTGAATTCTCACTAGCTTCATAGTCCATGGTTTCTGAAAATAAAGTAAAATATTATTATCACATTCTTCATTTATTGAAGAAAATACGAATTTATAAATACTATAACTACTCGCATCATTGTATGCGTAACAAAATGAACAAGAACAATAACAAGTGTAGAACTCACAATAATAGCTATTCAAATGTAGAACATGTGTTAGATTTCCTCTTAGTGCAAACTCAAGCTCCTAGAAACATTGTAGGATGAGAAATCTAGCAAGTGTTGTATTTATGTCTACCATAAATACAAGTATGTTTCTAACAACAACATTGTAGAGTATAAGAATTCTAGATTGTGTTAAATTTTCTTCCAACACAAACACAAGCACATTTTAATTTGAAAGAAATCTAACACATGTTATATTTCCTTCAAGCATAAACACAAGAACATAACAACATTGTAGGACTAAATAAGTCTAATGTGTGATAGATTAACAACATTGCAATGTAAAATAAAATGTAACATGTGTTAGATTTCCTTTTAGCGCAAACTCAAGCACATAGAAACATTGTAGAGTGAGAAATCTAGTAAGTAGTAGATTTATGTCTACCACAAATACAAGTACATTGCCAACAACAACATTGTAGAGTATAAGAAATCTAGCTTGTGTTAAATTTTCTTCCAAAACAAACACAAGCACATTTAAATTTGAAAAAAATCTAACACATGTTATATTTCCTTCTAGCACAAACACAAGAACTTAACAACATTGTAGGACTAAATAAGTCTAATGTGTGCTAGATTAACAACAGTGCAATGTAAAAAGAAAATCTAACATGTGTTAGATTTCCTTTTAGCACAAAATCAATCACATAGAAACATTGTAGAGTGAGAAATCTATCAAGTGCTAGATTTATGTCTACCACAGATATAACCACATTGCCAACAACAACATTGTAGAGTATAAGAAGTATAGGTTGTGTTAAATTCTCTTCCAACACAAGACAAGCAGATTTGAATTTGAAAGAAATCTAACACATGTTATATTTCCTTCGAGCACAAACACAAGAACATAACAACATTGTAGGACTAAATAAGTCTAATGTGTACTAGATTAACAACATTGCAATGTAAAATAAAATCTAACATGTGTTAGATTTCCTTTTAGCGCAAACATGAGCACATAGAAACATTGAAGAGTGAGAAATCTAGCAAGTGCTAGATTTATGTCTACCACAAATACAAGCATGTTGCCAACAACAACATTGTAGAGTATAAGAAATCTAGCTTGTGTTAAATTTTCTTCCAACACAAACACAAGAACATAACAAAATTTTAGGAGACTAAATAAGTCTAATGTGTTCTAGATTAACAACATTGCAATGGTAAAGAAAATCTAACATGTGTTAGATTTCCTTTTAGTGCAAACTCAAGCACATAGAAACATTGTAGATTGAGATATCTAGTAAGTGTTAGATTTATGTCTACCACAAATACAAACACATTGCCAACACCAACACAAGCACATTTAAATTGAAAATAGATCTAACACATGTTATATTTCCTTCTAGCACAAACACAAGAACATAACAACATTGTAGGACTAAATAAGTCTAATGTGTGCTAGAATGGTTCATCCTTCTCCTACTGATACATCCTACCCATGTGGTCTAGGACTCATGGGAGTACCTCTCATCTGGCCAATGAGTAGGGAAATGAGGATAGGCGAGAAACCTGCCATTGATGCATGCAGACTTCAAGGTACTGACAATTTCTAAGTCATCTCTCTAGATAACTGGCCACTCCATAAACCAGATGATGATGTCTCCCCCTGTGGAAAATAGTGCCCCTTTCTCCTTAGAAGCCTTCACTCAGCTTTATCAGAAGATTGATTTTGCTACAAGATCCAAAATGTTTGAGATATTCTTGTCTAAAAATGCCCAATTACCCAAGATTAGGTCTTGAACTTCCGAAGCAGTTTTGACCCCCTAAACAATGTTTTTTTGAGTTTTGCAGCAGGCCAGAGACTTTTTTTTGTGTTCTGCAGTAGGCCCGTAGTCATTTTTTGAGTTTCGTAGCAGGGTGGTCTTAGGTTGTTGATCTAGGCCCCTTCATAATCACACCCCTCAAATCACTCGTTTGATTACAAGGCCCATTAAGAATAATATTGTGTTAAATTCTCTTCCAACACAAGACAAGCAGATTTGAATTTGAAAGAAATCTAACACATGTTATATTTCCTTCGAGCACAAACACAAGAACATAACAACATTGTAGGACTAAATAAGTCTAATGTGTACTAGATTAACAACATTGCAATGTAAAATAAAATCTAACATGTGTTAGATTTCCTTTTAGCACAAACATGAGCACATAGAAACATTGAAGAGTGAGAAATCTAGCAAGTGCTAGATTTATGTCTACCACAAATACAAGCATGTTGCCAACAACAACATTGTAGAGTATAAGAAATCTAGCTTGTGTTAAATTTTCTTCCAACACAAACACAAGAACATAACAAAATTTTAGGACTAAATAAGTCTAATGTGTTCTAGATTAACAACATTGCAATGGTAAAGAAAATCTAAACATGTGTTAGATTTCCTTTTAGCGCAAACTCAAGCACATAGAAACATTGTAGATTGAGATATCTAGTAAGTGTTAGATTTATGTCTACCACAAATACAAACACATTGCCAACACCAACACAAGCACATTTAAATTGAAAATAGATCTAACACATGCTATATTTCCTTCTAGCACAAACACAAGAACATAACAACATTGTAGGACTAAATAAGTCTAATGTGTGCTAGATTAACAACATTGCAATGTAAAAGAAAATCTAACATGTGTTAGATTTACTTTTAGTACAAATTCAAGCACATAGAAACATTATAGAGTGACAAATCTAGCAAGTGCTAAATTTATCTCTACCACAAATACAAGCACGTTGCCAACAAAAACATTGTAGAGTATAAGAAATGTGGCTTGTGTTAAATTTTATTCAACACAAACACAAGCAAATTAAATTTGAAACAAATCTAACACATGTTATATTTCGAGCACAAACCAAGAACATAACAACATTGTAGTACTTAATAAGTTTAATGTGTGCTAGATTAACAACATTGCAATGTAAAAGAAAATCTAACATGTGTTAGATTTCCTTTTAGTGCAAACTCAAGGACATAGAAACATAGTAGATTGAGAAATATAGCAAGTGCTAGATTTATGTCTACCACAAATACAAGCACGTTTCCAACAACAACATTGTAGAGTATAAGAAATCTGGCTTGTGTAAAATTTTCTTCCAACACAAACACAAGCACATTTAAATTTGAAAGAAATCTAACACATGTCATATTTCCTTCTAGCACAAACACAAGAACATAACAACATTTTAGGACTAAATAGATCTAATTTGTGCTAGATTAACAACATTGCAATGTAAAAGAAAATCTAACATGTGTTACATTTCCTTTTGGCACAAACTCAAGCACATAGAAACATTGTAGATTGAGAAATCTAGCAAGTGCTAGATTTATGTCTACCACAAATACAAGCACGTTGCCAACAACAACATTGTAGAGTATAAGAAATCTAGCTTGTTTAATTTTTCTTCCAACACAAACACAAGCACATTTAAATTTGAAATAAATCTAACACATGCTATATTTCCTCCTAGCCCAAACAGAAATACATAACAACATTGTAGGACTAAATAAGTATAGCGTGTGCTAGATTAACAATATTGCAATGTAAAAGAAAATCTAACATGTGTTAGATTTCCTTTTAAAGAAAACTCAAGCACATAGAAACATTGTAGAGTGAGAAATTTAGCAAGTGCTAGATTTATGTCTACCACAAATACAAGCACGTTGCTAACAACAACATTGTAAAGTATAAGAAATCTAGCTTGTGTTAAATTTGTTTCCAACACAAACACAAGCACATTTAAATTTGAAAGAAATCTAACACGTGTTATATTTCCTTCTATCACAACCACAAGTACATAACAACATTGTCGGACTAAATAAGTCTAATGTGTGCTAGATTAACAACATTGCAATGTAAAAGAAAATCTAACATGTGTTAGATTTCATTTTAGCGCAAACTCAAGCACATAGAAACATTGTAGAATGAGAAATCTAGCAAGTGTTAGATTTATGTATACCACAAATACAAGCAAGTTGCCAACAACACCATTGTAGTGTATAAGAATTATAAACTGTTTAAATTTTCTTCCAACACAAATAAGCACATTCTAATTTGAAAGAAATATAACACATGTTATATTACCCTCAAGCAAAAACACAAGAACATAACAACATTGTAGGACTAAATAAGTCTAATGTGTGCTAAATAAACAACATTGCAATGTAAAATAAAATCTAACATGTGTTAGATTTCTTTTTAGCGCAAACTTGAGCACATAGAAACATTGTAAATTGAGAAATCTAGCAAGTGCTACATTTATGTCTACCACAAGTACAAGCACGTTGCCAACAACAACATTGTAGAGTCTAAGAAATCTAGCTTGCGTTAAATTTTCTTCCAACAGAAACACAAACACATCTAAATTTGAAAGAAATCTAACACATGCTATATTTCCTTCTAGCACAAACACAAGAACGTAACAAAATTTAGGACTAAATAAGTCTAATGTGTGCTAGATTAACAACATTTCAATGTAAAAGAAAACCTAACATGTGTTAGATTTCCTTTTAGCGCAAACTCAAGCACATAGAAACATTGTAGAGTGAGAAATCTAGCAAGTTGTGATGGATTTCTCACACAAAACAATCTCATACTCATCTCCATATCCCTCCACTTACTCATCCCTATCAAGGAGATGCATATACATGTTTATAAACCACATCAAGAAAATTGTCTCTCTCACTCGTGTGAAATCCCGGGTCTTTGTAAGATTTCACAAACTCTACAAATAGAACAAACTCTAACATTATCATCAAGAAATTAAATCCCCCTCTATGCTCACTAAATCTAGAGTTAAGATGGATGTAAACGAAAAGCATGCACCTTAGAAATTTGATCCCTTTGTAGGCTCAAAATAGTTCAGAAGATTTTAATTTGAGGGCTTATCTGATTCTTCAGGCAAATGAAAGTCCATACTGAGGAGAACATAATGCAAGTGTTTTTAAGTTATGTCACTGCTCATAGGTCCGGAATGAGTCCTCCACCGTGCGGGAAAGGGGTAACAGGGACGGTGACCAACGGTGACAAATTACTGTGTAACAGATGCCCCCTAAGCATGAGGCCCGAGAGAGAGAGAGGGGTGAAATGCTTTACAAGAACATATGTAGCCGCCGCGGAGAATCTGCATCGAGAGATACAACTGATAGCTTAAGTACATGATGTATGTGGTATGGTCGCAGCCATCCATAAGAGAGTACATCTGCCCCCCAGCGTTCCATGGATTACCAAACGATCCTGCAGAAGCGCCATTATGGTTGTTGATAATTCTGCAAAGGATTCGCCTGCAGTTGTTGGTAATTCTGGTATGGGGCAAACAAAGGTTGCCCTTGAGGTTGTTGGTAACCATACGGTGGCGGGACCCCTAGATTGAGTTTGAGAACCAGCCTGAGTTTGATAAAATGTTTGGGATTGAGCTCCAACCTGCATTTGAAGACCAGATGGGTTTTTGGGATCCCGCTTGGGGCCAAGGACCGGATTGAGCAGCGCCAGTAGGCTGTCCTGTAGGTGGGCTATCTGGCCGAAGGAAACCATGCTGATACTGAGGTTGGCTTACCTGCCGGAAGGTTGTACCTGCTGATACTGAGGTTGGCCTACCTGCTGGGATTGGATTTGTTGTTGTACAGCTGAAGGTTGTCCTAACAGACCAGATGGCTGAGTGGGCTGGGCAGTTGGTCGGCCTAATTGTGTTTGAGCTGACCGGCTTGCCCAGAAAGGTTGAGTATACTGGACAGTGGGCTGACCAAGTGGTTGAGCAGCTTGTCCAGAAGGTTGATTGTACTGGACAGTGGGCTGACCAAGGGCTTGGGCAGCTTGTCCAGATATTTGAGCATATTGGACATTGGGTTGATTTGGGTTAACAAATGATTGACCAGTTTGTCCAGTAGGAGAACCTTGCTGGATACCAGGTTGAGCTTGTTGAACAGAAGGTTGACCTGGATTACCAGTAGTTGAATATGAGAGTGTGAAAAATGGGCCACCAGAGGCAAAAGGGTTTCCTTGAAAGGATTTTCCTTGTAGGTTTTGCTGAGTGGTTTTTCGGGTTGCGCATACAATGCTTGGCCACCATGATAAAAGGTGGAACCCCAATCAATTGACAACGGGACTGAAATTTCAATAGCCGGTAGACCTGTCCAGGTCCCGAGAGGTGGTAGATACTGATCGTATTGGCCTTCAGGTGGGACATTCGATGTGGGATCAAAGACTCCGAATAAAGAGGCCGAAGGTCGACTAAAAATGGGAGTCGAAGAAGCCACAAATACCGTTGGAGGGGTTGTGACTGAGGTAACAGTTGTACTGCGACTTTGTGGAGTCAAAGGCTCCGTGTTGGAAAAAGTGAGTTGTGACCAGATAGAACCCGGGAAAGGAGACGACATAACATTGCTTATTGCTCTATAGCGAGGAGGTAGTCCCCCAGTAGTAGGAGTTCTACTAACATGTGTAGATTCCGTTGCGGTGGGAATTTCGCCACCTGGCGCACCGGATTCGTCAGTTGTAGTAGGGGATGTGTCTTCCATGTCGGAAGGAAATGGTGGTGGTGGAACCCGAGAAGAAGTGTATTCCCAAAAAGGGATACCGTTTTCAGAAGGTTCCCAAACAGGGTTCCAATGAAACTGGTAAGTCTCGTCGCCTGGAGCACGAGAATTGAGCGGTTGTATACTTCGAACAATAGAAAGAGTTTCACTCACAACCGGTATCTTGGAAGACAAAATTGGTAATTCCGCCAGGATGGGACTTCACAAAACCCTAGGGAATCTAACGAGACAAAACCCTACTCAGACTAACGCAAACAAAATCTAACCGGGTAATATGTTATCGTGCCCAAATAAATTTTAAGACACTGAACTTGACATTTTCATGTTTTAAGAGTCGAGAAAAGGACAAAAAGATGACTCTAGTCTCCTCGAAAATTTAATGAGCACGAAATGACAAGACGCTCACTGGCACCTTTTCTTTTAAGGAGTCTGAAAAGGATCAAAAGTGACTACTCTGGAGAACTAGGCAAGAGGTTTACCAAACAATCCGTAAAACTGCTTATACACCTTGGCAATCAGATGAAAACCAAGGACTTCCCGTACGGCAGTCAATCTTCCCGAATTGTGTGTTCAGTGCATTACGGCTTGTAAGGCGCAGACTCGGCTTCCTATGGATAAAAGGTTTTAAGCCTATAGGGGTCTCCCAATAAATACTCGACGGTACGTGGGAGCACAATCCGTACTGGCACTTATCGTTTCACCGTGGAGGAATCACCCACCCACCCACTCGACGATAAGCTACCAGGCTTTACGAGGCCGGAACACGTCTCTAGCCTAGACCTCTAGAATTTTTGCGTTAAGTTCCATGCGTTGTTAGGTTCATTGAGTTCATTTTACAATTTATCTTCAATTATGTTTCAGTTTTTTAGGTCCTACCGTATGTGATCTCTCAAAAATTTTCCTGCATGCAAACTATATGCCAAAATAAATCATTTCGTTCAATGAATGCTATCTACAGGAGAGTTGAGATCTTTACACAAACAAAATGATCACTAAGCAATCAACAAAGATCCTAATGCAACTAATAACAAGAAATGAAAATTTTTTCTTTTCTTTTTAAAAGTGACTAATTGCTAATAACAATGCAAAATGCTAACTAATGTAAGCAACAAGATCATTTGTTTTTCTTTCTTTGTAAAAATGCATAATTCATATAGACAAGTTTAGAGATGATCACACAAGTAAACAAACAAATTCACTCAATGCAAGTAGAAACCAAATCCGAAACACCAAGACAATCTGTCCAAAAGCTCGCAAAGACTCGAATGAACTATGTGATCTAAGCCAAAACAAAGTGAAGTGAAAGCCAAACGCTCAACAAGTGGTTTGCTCAAAGCACGCAACAAAGGGTTTTATCAACCACTAGACAAGTGCAGAAAACAACCAAAGAGTTGACTGGACAAACCAAAAAAAACCAAATTCCCACGGAAGGCTCGAAGTGCCAAGCCACTAGATGCTCTAGGGTTGGGATACAAGATCGATAGAAATAGGCAAACAACCCGAAGGATAAAGGTAAAAAACCAGTCAAACCGAGTTCCTACACACTCCAGAAGCTGCAAAGGATGTAAAAAGACAAAAACTGAGCCCCATTGCTGCACTTTTCTCTTTACCTTGTCAATGATTCCGTTCCAAGTTTTAGCCTTCAAAGGGCCCAAGCTCATTGGCATGCCCAGATAGGAAAAGTGGGTCCATTCCAGCTTGCATGTGACACCAAATATGTTTGCAATGCTATGGATAACCTGATTTGAAAGTGTTCCATTCATATATACAGCTTTTGAGCTGATTGACCAAGCCTCCAGAGTACCCCATAGATTGGTCAAGGAGTTTCTTGAATTGCCTTGCTATTATGTTGGAGGCTCCCCCAATTAATAAGGTATCATCAGCAAACTGTGAGTGATTAATGTTTTTTGCTCCATTCCCGAATTTGATACCAGTTATAAGGCCCACATCTCTGATTGTGGTCGAAAGCTTGATTGAAGGATTCTGCATGAGGATGAAGAGGTAGGGAGAGAGGAGACAACCCTGTCTGAGACCTCGGGAAGATTGGAATGCTTCACCTGGCCTACCGTTGATCAGGGGGGAAGATCCATGGCTAGAGATACAAGCTACAATAATATTAATGAAGGGAGATTCGAAGCCATCTTTTTTATGACAACATAAGGAAGGAATGCCTTACTCTATCGAAGGCATTCGCCATATTGAGTTTTAGAACAAATCCTTCTCTTTC
>CM062808.1:650431435-650433935 GCA_031772625.1 Pinus tabuliformis | reverse complement strand
GTATATGTATATGTATATGTATATATATATATATATATATATATATATATATATATATATATATATATATATATATATATATATAAATTCTAATGGTTTAAAATCCTAGTTCTTAATATATTTATCTTGTAATGCCCTACTCTAGTCAATTCACCTTGATGTGACATTGACATTGGTTTAGGCATAAGGCTCACGCATTATTCTTGGAGGATCTTTACGTTGAGGATCAAGACACTTGACTCTACTATTAAGAGATGTGATGGATGTATTTATTTCTTAGTCAGTGTTAGGCTCATGGTAGTATTGATGGATATGTATGTTTTCTATTGATGTTATGATGATGATAGATTTGATGGATATGTATATTTTTGGTTGATGTTATGATGATCACAATTGTGATGGATGTGTTCCTTGTGTTGACTACTTACATTAGTTCTAGTTCGTGATGAACGATAATGTGGATGACTATGTCATGTTGATGATGATATTCAATAACAATGTCAAACTTGTTACTGATGGTTATCATGTATGGTAGGAAACCACTAGATGCATTCTCATGTAATTCGTCGACACCATCTAGTTCGATGGAAATGAATATTGTCTTAGAAATTTTAAATTTTAGTTTGAATCTTCCTATAAATTTTAAAGATATTCTAGTAGTTGTAGGAACAGGTTAGTTGTTTTGATGAATATAACACATGGGTAATGGGGTTTTACAAATGGATGGAACTACATTGGAGGGATGCGACAGTGTCCCTGATCTCACCCCCTAGCATTCCCGTTGTGACTTGGGCTAGAAGGGTTGGAACAAATTCACTTTGAAGATCATGATGTTGTGGGCGTAGGCCCCAAATTGGGTCACTCACAGTGATTTTACTGGAGGGCACGCATCAAGTCATATTCCTTGACCCCTAACACCATTAGTCCCATTATAACTGGAAACACAAGCGATGATAGAAGTCTTTATTGTTTCACCTAGACTTGTTGTCATAGCCACTGAATGCTTAAAGGGAAAATGACATGGCACCCTTAGAACTTCAAGGGAATTTTTTGAATGGAACGATTGACTTGGTGCCCTTAGCATCATAAATAAATTGTTAGGTGTGGCACCCTTGGAAATTTGAAATAAAGTTCTTGAAGAGAACGACTAAATTGGCACCCTTGGCATTAAAAAAAGAAACTAATAAATATAATCAAGATATGACAATCCTACAAATTCACATCAAGTGGTAAATGAGGTTAGAACTAAGGCAATGAAATCAAGAATAAAACTTGGGATAAAAGGACAATATGAAGAAATAAAAATAGTCTACGTTGAGAACACTACACTTCCTATATTGGAAAAATATTAGGTAGATAATGAACATAAGCATTTTAATAGGTAAAAGAGGAAAAAGAGACATATAGTTAATTATAAATATTAATCCTAAAATAGTTAAACTTCATTTAAAAAAGATGGTGGTGAATTAAAATGAAGATTAATAAATTAAATTAGAGAAATTTAGAAAACCTCCATGTGGAAAGAGCCAACATAAGAACATCCATCTAAGAGACAAATTGAGTTAAATTAGAAAGTAATAGGGGAAAAAATTTGATACTTATTAGTTGACTTCCGTAATTAACACAAATTAAGGAGCAGAAAACGGGTATGAAAAGACAACTAGGAGAAGAAATAGGGAGTCTTGTTGGGACGAGGAGAAATATTATTCTTGAATTAAAATTGAATTAAAAACTCTAAAGAGCCTCTGTGAGAGAATTATACATGGGTGGGTGAATAATAAATTTTTTGGATTAATAAAAATAATCAATTACTCATGAAGTGCCAAGTGTCACTTATGAAGCCTCTAATAAGAGAAAAGACAATTCATGGGAGAAGACACTCTTTTATTACCCTATTGTTGGATGGATGAGATTATGTCATTATGAGTGGCTAGTAGCACACTTCCTCCATTGTACAACCCCATTGTTGCTCAAGGGTCCATAGGGAATCAAAGTATCCAAGGAGTAGGTTGGGAGGTCAACTGGTGCATCACAACATTTGGTCATATCACACCAACATTAAACCTTGGAGGTAGATGATAGAAAGGGTAGTGGAAATAACAGAAAGGTCACGATCGAATCTCCTCTCCGGGTGGATGTACCTATGGTATTTATGATGTTTTTTTATGATTTTCCGTGCCTATGATTAATATAATTTAAAATTAATTATATGTGGAATGTATTGTAATTCATGGATGTTGATGTAAATGCCTTAATATATTTGAGTTCCCAATGCTTATCTCCCTATGATTGTATCTTGATTTATCTACATGGTTTTAAAACTTAATTGCATGATTTATAGTTTGTTTTATAAAGAAGAAAAAATAACATCGGGTTCGTCCTTACATATATTAGTGTTTATAATGTTATTCTTAGGATTCATAATATTAGGTTTATGATGTTATGGTTTATAATATTCAATTTAATATTAGGGTTTAATATTGTGATGCTAGAATGGTAG
>CM062808.1:650368935-650428935 GCA_031772625.1 Pinus tabuliformis | reverse complement strand
GTCTACGAGGAGAATGTTCCAGATCTAGCATGAAGAAAACATGGTCTTTTAAGGACGCAGTCAAGGGCAAAGGAAAGACTAATCCCACAGCTACCACTGAAGCACTAGGGCCCTACATTGTAGAACAAAAATCTGAGAGCCCATCTCTCACCATCGATATACTAGAGGTAAATACTATCTACTTAGATCTACAAACATATGCAGTTATTTGCAGATTTAACGGTTTTTGGCCCAGATCTGACATATGGCATTAATGGATCCACACTGTGTGGACAACAAACTACGAAATCTACTTATGCCCCAAAGGGTTCTTCATAGTAAGATTTAACGATAAAGAGGAGAGGGACATCATCATCAATTAGGGACCATGGTTCTGGGGCAGTTCTGGACTGTTCATCACTCCATGGTTTTCAGAATTCGATGCCAACATAATGGCGGTATCAAAGATGCCAGTTTGGGTTAGTCTACACAACCTCCTGTTACATTTCTGGCATCACAAAGCTATAATTTCTATTGGAAATACCTTGGGTAAATTCATAAAAACCAATTTAGAGAGGCGCATAAATGGAATATTCACTTTCACCAGAATATGCGTCGAGGTAGACCTCAGCCAAGGCCTACCAGAAAGTATAATCCTAAATTTTAACAATACACAATGGCCACAACCCTTGGATTATGAAAACACAGCATTCTGATGTCGTGGATGTCAACAAACAGGTCACTTGCTTAATGCATATCCACACGTTAGTGCCAATAGGAGTAAGCAACAACAAAGGAAGCCAAAAGGATGGAAAAATACAGAACCATCGATCACGGAAATAGACACAGCAAAGAACGTAGAACCCAATGCAGAAGAAGATGAACAAAAAGTTCAGGAAAATACACCAAAAGAAGAGGAAGCTCCCAACAATCCCATGTGTAATATCCCTCCCCTTAATAATAAATAATAAATAATAAATAATAATAAATAATAAATAAATAAATAATACAAAATAAATAATAATATAAATAATAAATAATAAATCACTTAATAATAAATAATAAAAATAATAAAGATAAAAATAGTAATAACCATACTAAAAATCTAAATAAGAATAAATAGAAATAAAACAAGAAAACCATCAAAAAGAAGGAAATAAAACAAGAAAGCAAAAAGTCAAAAGAAAAGTAAAGAAATAAAACAAGAAAGCTAAAAATCAAAAGAAAGTTGCATGTAGACACATGGAGTGTGTGCATGTTGTTATAGACATTTTTGTGCCTTACAGCATTGAGCATGAAATGTCCATAATCAAAGGGATCCAAAGTCCCTAAAAGAGTTTTTCCTGCCCCTAAAGGAACAAGTTCAACCAATGACAGCTTCTCCCAGAAGTTCTCCACCAAAAACAACTCAAAAACAGTCAATTCACGATCAATTCAGAAGCTCTTCTAGCTACCTGCGTTGCAGTCCACCCCAGTACACTAGCTGGGTGCGTTGCAACGCACCTAAAAGCACTACTAGGGTGTGCTGAGCGGGAAATGACAAATGGAAAACTCATTCAACGAGGTGGAAAGACCCTGGAAGCTTCCAGAATCTTCTCCAATGACACTTGCCTCAATGAATTCGACTAGTGATGAGTAAGAGGCTCTCAACCTCCAAGTGGAAGCAAGAACTGACAGAGAGAAGCCAGAAGTCAAAACCTAAGCTGACTCATCCTCTCTACTTACATCTATATATGGATCTCTCACCCAGAGGTTCAAGGAGGCTGGAATTTTGTACTTTGCAGAGAATTGCTGTTGGTTTGATATTGAGATTAGTACATTGGGTGATTTATGCTTTGTTGGAGGAGAGGAAGGGATTCCTTTGCTGGGAGGTAGATGTTGGATCGGAACTCACTTGGTTGTATCTCCTCTTGGACTTTCTTATTCTATCAATAAACTATTTGAGTTTCTCCTACATGATGTGTACCAATGATGTTTTCTTATTCTTACATGTTTAGCTTAATCTGATCTTGAGCTTTTTATGAATGTATATCTATATCTTCGTGTAGTTTCTCTCTCTTGTGATCTTGCAGGAATTCGGTGAAGCTAGGCCGGTGAAGGAGCAAGGAGCTGAGAGACACTGAAGAGAGGAGGGATTGGATCAACAAACTAGCGGAAGACACAGGTTAGTTACATCCTTTCTCCTCATTTACATTTCATAAAGAAGAAATACTCAATTAGTTTTCCTTGTTTGTTGCTAAGGCACTATCACACCTTAGAGTGGGATAGGGGCATTCTGAATGGATACTTTTCCCAACAAAAAATTGGCGACTCCACTGGGGATCGTATCTTGTTAGTTTATTTGTGTTTCTATTGTTGTTCTTCTCATAAACTCAGGAGTGCCGAATCGAAATGCATTTGCCATTTTCAAATGCAAAGTAGAGATCTGCCACTCTAGTCCACTCACTGGGCCTGTTTTTATGATCTGAACAGCTGATCCACAAGTGCTCTAACAGCCCTTTGTGATAGATCTTAGTCCTCCTTTAAATAATCCTTCTAATTGTACCTAATTGATAGCTTTTATCCGGCCAAAAACTGTAGATTAAACTGCAAACCCTGACCCAGAACCCAGAGACAATTCTCGTTTTTGCTTCAGCGTAGACTCTGTGAAGAGGTTCTGCATTTCAACGCAGGTCCCATGAAGGATACCTGCGCTGAAGTTCAGTTTCTCTGTGCTGAGGGTGCGCTGATCAGCCTTTGCCTTGTGCAGCTGTGGTTCCCTGCTTCCTTTTGCTCAGTTTTATCTCTGTTTTTGCAGCCTGTTATCAGTCAGTGTACCTATCTGAAACCCCTTTTCTTTGCCTCAATTCCGCCTCAGTTGTATAAAGAAACTGTGTTTGTTCTTTTTGTATTTGTTACATCATTTTCAGTTTCCCATTACAAAAGTAAACTAGTCATACTGTCACCCTTAGATCTAGACCTGTCGTAAGTGTCTGTTTGATCTTAGGAGTGAGTTTGTTTGCTGTTCACAGTTGATTACGCTTCTACTTTTGTCTTCTGGTTTGAATTTATGCATTTCTAGTGTCGAAACAAGTGTTTACTTCAAAATCATAAAGTGTCGTAATCGTCTTTTTGTTTTCAAAAAGAAACTTGTTTATGTTTTCACTTGAAATCGAATTCAAATTTGTACAACAACTTTCTTTTTAGGCATCAATATTAAGAAAGCGAAAACAAATACATGCATATGTGCATTTGCATTCTGACAGTTTGTATGTTGATTTAGGAAAAGTGCATTTACAGTGTGTTCTATGCTCTTTGAGAAAAGATTGTGTCTTTCTTTTCCCCTTGTAGCTAGGATTTTCATTGTTGAAAAAATATAAAAGCTTGCTTATCATCTTTAGACTCCATTTAGGAATTGTATCATACATCTCATGGTGATCCAAAAAGGCAAACTTCTAAGAAAGATCAACCTAAAATAAATTGAATGAACTTAACAATGCTTTGTAACTTAACGCACAACATAGAGGTCTAGGCTAGAGACGTGTTCCGGCGTCGTAAAACCTAGTGACTGTCGATCTCGCTGATGGTTGGGTGATTCCTCCTGAGAGACGATAAGCGCCAGTACGGATTGTGCTCCCACGTACCGTCGAGTATATATTGGGAGACCCCTATAGGCATAAAACCTTTATCCTTAGGAAGCCGTGTCGGCCGCCCTACTGATCGCAATGCACTGAACACAACATTCAGGAAGATTGACTGCCCGTACCTTAAAAAATATTCTGCGGTTTTGCGAAAAGTTTGGCACACCCTCTACCTAGAACTCCAGATCAGTTCCTTTTGGCCTTTTTTAGACTCTATAACGGAAAAAGTCCATCCGAGCATTTGTCACTTCGGGCTCGTTAAAACATCAAAGGAGACTAGAGTCATCTTTTGCTTTTTCTCGACTCTTTAAAATTGAAAAAGCAAGTTGTGTCCAAGCGTCGTTAAAATTTATTTTAAACGGAATATTCATACCCTTTTTCCTGCATTGATCTTTAGGTTGACAAAATGGAGCCTACCAACCAAGGAATTCCCCTTGGTGGAAATCCTAGTCCCTTCTCCTCTTGGGGAGATGTTGGTGCGCCCCATATGGCCACATTGTCACTTCCAGGACTGACAATTGGCTTGCCGGTCTGGCTCTTCTCAACCAATGTCATTCATAACACCACTATTCCTGAGCAGTCGAATCAACAGTTAGACCAGTCCAGAGTTACCCACCAGCCTTCTACTTCCTCTAATTCTTCCTCTCCTCCTTCCTCTTCGCTTGACGGAACTGCTAAAACAAAAAACCAAGTTCCTAAGGAGAAGAAGGAAAAGAAGAAGAAAGAGAAGAAGAAGAAGGAGCCAAAAGTGACTGGGGGCAAACAAGTGTCGTCTGACAAAAATTCACACACAGCACTGACTAGGCCTAAATCGCCATGTGTCATATGCAAGGGAGACCATTTCCACAGAGATTGTCCCTGCATCCCTCGGATACTAAGGGACTGGTCTCCCCGTTTTGACAATCCGGTGGCATCAACCTCTGATAGCCACGTTGAATGCACACCGTCAACTAGCGAAAGTGAAGTCCTTAGACAAAAAGGGAGAGCTAGATCTCCCTGTAGACTGTGCGAAGGCAATCATGCTATCCACCGTTGTCCCTTCTTAGACGAAGTGAAAAGAGTTTTGGATGATCGTCTAGTTTCACCGTTACGACTTCCTCCTGGATATAAAAAACTCTTGCCGAGTCCTTCGTTAGTTGAAAATCCAGCTGGCCCACTCAAGTGGTCAGTTGAAGCGCCGGTCATTGAAGATGAACCAGCTGAATCCACACCCAACGAAAGTCAAAAGGTCGAGGCGGCAGTTGACCCGGTCTTGCCTTCAGAGGTTTTATCTTCGAATGATACAGTCACTGAAGAGGATAAAGATGACACCATCAAAATTCTCTTCATCAACACAGACTCCGACGAGCACGGGGGCAATCCCCCCATTCCTTTATCGCAGGAAGGAAGTTCGTCAGAGCGATACCCGGCCGTCTACTCGGTCCCACCACCAAGCAACCTAGTTGTCTCCTTCGACTGGAACCAACTAGGCAAACCCTGTTTGCCAGCAAGCATACCATTCAAAATTATCGTCCAAATATACAGAATGGTCATGACTAGCACCATCATTGATGAGGGGGCATCTGTGAGTATCCTTTCCTCTACTGCTTGGAAAGTGCTTGGTTCGCCAGCGCTTTTGCCTGAAATGAGAAATCTGACAGGCTTTGATAAAGGAACCGGTCGACCTTTAGGGATCCTCCCCAATGTGCCTATCACATTGAAAGGGAAGACCGTTCAAATGAACGTGATGGTCGTTCAAGGACCCTTAGATTATAACCTACTCCTTGGACGAGACTATATATATTGCATGGGAGCCATCGTCTCCTCACTCTTTAGAGTAATGTGTTTTTCGCACGAAGGAAGACTGGTCAAGCTCGTGGACCAGCTTTCATTTCCCGGATCACGCATCGCAAATAGTCATATACCATCCCTAAATGGTCTCTTCACGCAAGAAATGTCTCAACCCACGGTCCGTCCTCCCGATGAGCACGAGTAATTCGGAAGGATATGACTGGAACCCAGGGGGCATGCGTCCTGGTCTGCTTCGGCAGGAAAACTTTGGGTATAGGGTAGGTTTCCGTGGGAGAATATGACTAGTCCGTACCCCGTCCGTGATTGGAAGAGGGGTTGTTCTAGAATAAGATTCTCTTGTCAAAGTTATGTGAGTTGACAGAACTGAGTCAATCACCTTTGTCTATCTCGGTAGACATTGCCGAAGAAGTGTTTTGTTTGAAAGATTAATAGAACAATCTTTGGGTGACCTGTAAGAGGTAGGCCTCTCTCGCTGAAACAAATGTTTTATCGGACTAAAGTAGGGGTAACCTTGAAACTCTGTTTTATACCTGGGGGCATGCAACCCTTTTGGAGTGCAAGCAAGGGGCGGCTATTTATTTTTTTAAATTTTTAGGTCCTCCCTTTAAACCTGTAGGTCTAACCCTTTAAACTCGTAGGATTAGTCGTTTCCTAACTTGCATAATGAAAGGATGCAGGGCATCGCTTTGTAAGGTGCAAGCTCCATAAAAAATGGGATCTTACATGAGACATTCTTATCATATGACTGGATAATCGAGCAGTTTTAGCACATAGTTCATGCTCGTTAAAAAATAAACATAAGATCGAGCAAGTGTTTCAACCCGCGTTTAAGCTCGTTAAAAAACGAACTATCCTCTGGTAAATAACCACCGTGAATGTAACATTATCAACCATTAAAGCCTTGGTCGTGTTTGCACCGTCACCTCCACTTTTCCATTGGCCGATCATTCACCTCCATTTGATTGTTTACCCATTTTGAGGAACAGCTGCGAAGAGTGATTTCACTAGCCATCCTTGTGACACTGCCGTGATTGGAAAATTCCAACCCTTACCTGGAATCAGCTGCTAACCCGTTTTATCACTCGTTCCTCAAAAGGCGAGTCTTCTTTAAGCTCTTTTCATCTGACTCGTAAAATATGAAAAGATTGCCGAGTTTTGGCCTTCCAGCGCATTAAAGCGACCGGAAGTGCTATCCCTCCTCTAGATTTTAATCTTTTTGGACCCGAGGGATTATTGCACAAAAAGATCGAGCGTTTGTTTTGTTCGGCTCGTTAAAACTATCGAAAACTCATCCCTTCTGTATTGTTTTATACTTTTTCAGACTTAAGGGATTAGATGACGAAAAAGGATCTTTGGAGTTATCTTTACGTACCTTTTTAGACTCTCTAAAAATGAAAAGGGATCGAGTTATTTTTGTCGTTAAACTCGTTAAAAAACATTAATAGCGACAAACTTGTCTTTAGACGAGAACGAGTTTCACTATAGCTAGGCTCGTTAAAACATAGCGATGGGTTTGCCCGAAGGGAAAATTATAGAACAAGCATATGTTATCCTCCTCAAGCTTGACAAAAATAAAGAGGTATTGGTCAGCAATGACTGGGGAAAAATTGGGAAGAAACTCAAAGAACTTTATTGGTAGCAAGTCACTCTTGAACATGACACTTCCACTCCGTGCCTGAGTCAGGTTGGGTTGTTTCATTCACCGGTCACATCACCATGGTCTCGCCATACCATCCATCTTTGGGGTAAATGCTACCAATCCATCACATAAGTGTCGCCGATATGTTCAAGAGAAGTCATCCAGAGAAGTCAACTGTGTCCCATCCACTACCATCCATTATCCTTCATTCTTTCATGACCGCCACCCTGAACCATATATCATCAGATCGTTTTCACCTCCATCAAAATCATTTGCTCCATTCCGTGTCACTGATGTGGGATACATTAAGGCCCTCCTTTGACGGATCGCTTCTTGTCGACATCAGCTCATTATCCAAGAAGTTGGTCTAGGAACACCCCCTTCAGTACTTTGAAACTTGCATGACTCAATGGCAAGTTTCTCACTTCCGGCGACAGGTATACATCAATGACCTTCGACCGAAAGATTTTGCATGGTGTTCGACGCCAAGTCCTTTATTCACACCACGTGAATTGTACTGCAGTACCTTGAGGGTCATTATCATTATCGGTGATTCCTCTCGCGCTTGTTAATGGTTTACATCATTGACTGGTAATCAAGCGATGTCTTTCCATGTTCGACTTCAGAACATTTCTCACATGGATCGACTTGTACTTAGAGTGAAGATCGGACGAGATTGAAGACCCCAGATCTAGTTTCATCCATCCGGGCTGTGATATATATTCAGGAAAAATAAAGACATTGACATGTACAGCATTGCAGCACAGATAATCATCCTACCAAAAGGATGATGATTTCAACAAAGTCATCAGCCTACCATCAGACGATTGTCTGTCCTATGTACAGAAAAATGAATTTATAAAGCTGAGCATGGGAATGCCCGCCTTAGCCAGATCATGAAAACAGTATGAAAAATAATGTATTGTATTGTATCTTATTACAGGTCTCCTCCCAGCATTGAAAGAACTTCGGATCCTCCTAATAAAGCATTTCACCCGATAAACGACCTCACACTTTAGGGGGCAACTGTTATAGACATTTTTGTGCCTTACAGCATTGAGCATGAAATGTCCATAATCCAAGGGATCCAAAGTCCCTAAAAGAGTTGTTCCTGCCCCTAAAGGAACAAGGTCAACCAATGACAACTTCTCCCAGAAGTTCTCCACCAAAAACAACTCAAAAACAGTCAATTCACGATCAATTCAGAAGCTCTTATAGCTACCTGCTTTGCAGTGCACCCCAGTACACTAGCTAGGTGCATTGCAACGCACCTAAAAGCACTAACAAGGTGCGCTGAGCGGGAAATGACAAATGGCAAACTCATTCAACGAGGTGGAAAGACCCTGGAAGCTTCCAGAATCTTCTCCAATGACACTTGCCTCAATGAATTCGACTAGTGATGAGTAAGAGGCTCTCAACCTCCAAGTGGAAGCAAGAACTGACAGAGAGAAGCCACAAGTCAAAACCTAAGCTGACTCATCCTCTCTGCTTACATCTATATATGGATCTTTCACCCAGAGGTTCAAGGAGGCTGGAATTTTGTACTTTGCAGAGAATTGATGTTGGTTTGAGATTGAGATTAGTACATTGGGTGATTTATGCTTTGTTGGAGCAGAGGAAGGGATTCCTTTGCTGGGAGGTAGATGCTAGATCGGAACTCACTTGGTTGTATCTTCTCTTGGACTTTCTTATTCTATCAATAAACTATTTGAGTTTCTCCTACATGTTGTGTACCAATGATGTTTTGTTATGCTTACATGTTTAGCTTAATCTGATCTTGAGCTTTTTATGAATGTATATCTATATCTTCGTGTAGTTTCTCTCTCTTGTGATCTTGCAGGAATTCGGTGAAGCTGGGCCGGTGAAGGAGCAAGGAGATGAGAGCCACTGAAGAGAGGAGTGATTGGATCAACAAACTAGCGGAAGACACAGGTTAGTTACATCCTTTCTCCTCATTTACGTTTCATAAAGAAGAAATACTCAATTAGTTTTCCTTGTTTGTTGCTAAGGCACTATCACACCTTAGAGTGGGATAGGGGCATTCCGAATGGATACTTTTCCCGACAACACATGTGGTTCCCCTTCCAATGTTGTTCTATTTAATAGATGGTGAGGAAGATGAGAGGCATTCCTGCATTCCATCTTTCCTAGATTCTATCTTTCATTCTCTTGGGAGAATGGTATACTAAGACCTAGGAGTCACTCGCAGTAGTACGTTGATTGAGGGCTCGGGGGTGGCCAGTTGTAGCAAGAAATTGCACAATTGAGCCTACGGTTGGGTGGAGAGTCATCCCCAAAACCTTGTTGCGATAAACCTACTTCGACCACGGGTAAACAGGTAAGCACTATTCATTCAATTTGAATTTAGTTAATTAATTACATGTTTATTGGGCTAGGTAAGTGCCACTCTCATTTAAATTAATGTTAAATTAGATATTTATTTTTTGGACTGTTACGTATGGTATCAGAGCTTTGGCTCAACCATTAGGGCCTATGGGCATCTTTGGAAAAATTTATTTTTTGCGATTCTTTCGGATTGTTCAACTACTTTTACCTTTCTCCGCGACTTTGACTCTATGGGTTTTCAGAATCTGTAAAAAAACATTTAAGATAAAAATTAATGAAGAAATGGATAGTACACGTGATTGTTTGTAAGTAAACATTGATTTTATACGAGGGAGAAAAATTTATACTCAGGCTTACACCCACATAGCTTATGTGATTTCATAAATGAAATAGGCAATCTTATATTCATTATGAAATTTATCTTCGCTTCCAACACCTGTGGTGAGGCAGAGGAGGTGAGGCATTCGGACTGTATGGCGTTATTGAATATATGATGGAGATCATTACTCCGGCACCATTTAGATTGTATGGCGCTATTCAATATGTGATGAAGATCATTATTATCACATACATGCACTCATCCATGAGTTAAGATAAGCTAACTGAAGTTTTTAGTGTAGTTAGTTATTATTTCGAGATATTTTTAGAAAGATAAATTTAGCTGTCAGTTTTGTGTCAGTCACGATGTGTGTAGGGCTCAAGATTAGCGTAGCTATCTTTTTAAGTTGTTTCTCATATTTATAATAATATAAGCTTTGAGTAATGGAATGAAGCAAGTAATTGAGTAGTAGATCACATTTTGAGTGTGTTTAATTAAGGTTAGGAATTGAAGATTCCATTCCCCTTAGCTGAGGTCGTTTAGTCTGCAGACGACCTAAATAAAGTTTGTTGAGGACTTGAAAACCATCGGATTTAAAGAAGCCGACAAAATATTAAGGAGTAGCCACAGCTGGTGTCAACCACCATTGCTCATTCAGAGAGAGCATCCACCAGAAGCTGCATCCCGTCACTGTTGTGAGCAGCCCACAAGCTGTCGTTTGCTGTTCAATTATTCACTATTATTTGCTAGCTGTCATTATGATCAAAGTCACCGTATATGAAGAATTGCAGTTGTGAATTGAGTACAATATCGATCCACAATTTTTTATAGTTGACCACAAGGAGTGGAATAAATGTAATATGAGATTGTATTCTTTCAAAGGGACGTAGCCTTAGAGGCTGCAAGTTGAAGGTTTGAAACGTTAAAGCTTTGTCCATGGGAAAAATCTTTATATTTGATATTTCAAGTTTGAAATCAGAAAATACATTAGACTTCCCTTTTGAAAGGTACAAAAATAAGATGCCTCTGAACAGTCTTGGACCAGTCCACTTTTTCTGTCCTATATCTACTTATTATGGTCCTCCTACGCCTTCTTTTAAGCACCCTTTGCAAATTTTCAGAAAAGCCTAATTCAACACTAAGGTTCTTTAAGAATTAACATAAATAGATGAGCATCCAAACAAAGGACTAAAGTCCTTTCAAATCCAGCATCAATGTATTTTTCTCCTTCTGGTGCCATTTTCAGATGAAGGCATAATGCAAAGATCTCAGCTCTATTCTCCAGCAGCATATTTTAAAAGGATAGTAACCCCTGACCCCATGTACCTGGGGTTCCTTGACAGGCCCCATCAAAGAATTCTTCGGGCTTCTTATCATCAATGTTTGGATCTCTGTGTCTTTTTTGGCAGTGGCCTTCAACTTCCTTCAAAAGAAATTCTAGTTTTATGTCCTACTTGTGCAGTAGTCATATCAATCCAGTGAAAGATCTTGCTGTTCCTTGAAAACAATTTAGAAATAAAAAGAAAATATCTTCTAGTTGAGATATAAAAGCAAAGGTGTTGTGCTCATTTGTAAGATTCCTAGCTGGTTTAACTCGACTAAGGCACAACGTTCGCCCTCTTATTCCTCTTAGCTGCAAAAAGTCCCAATTCCTGTCAATGCAAATGACTGGCAAGTTTGTAATTTAGGGTCCTAGGCACCTATGCTGTGGCATGCTGTCTTGGAAAAGTGATTCTGAATTACTAAAACTAAGCAACCCACTTTGAATGTCAATCCTGGCCAAGTCAACAGTGGGAATAGTTGAATGTTCTGCATATTCAAAATAATGGCTTATTGTTTGTCAGTGGATTTTTTCAATCCTTTCGTATCCCAAACAATGGCTTATTGTTTGTCAATGGATCTTCTCAGAAAAAATAAGATTCTTATTATGTTGTCATTTCTTTAACAAGACATGTACGTGATGCTATTTGTTGTTACATTATTTGCTTTGTTGTATTGGGTTCTTGTGGTTGTAAAAAAAATGATCTTGGTTAAAGATCTGGTGTCATGGCATTGCTTAAAATATATAATTCTGGATTACGTATTGGTGGTCTGTGTGGTGGGCTCGAGTATTGTAGCAATAATGCTACAACTCCTGGAGCTTCCTTCTTTAATTTTATCAACTCGGTAGTTCGTAACAAACTTGGAAGCGACAGTGCTGTATGCACAAGTGCTAGCTCTTGCCGCAGCTATCACTTGGTCAGCTGGCACAAGTCCGCTAGGGGCTCAAGCCAACTTCTATGAGCTCTTAGAAGAAGCTTTTTAACTGATGGACAAAAGCTAACTCAAAGGAAGCTGATCTACTTGCAGAAAGGAACTGAAAGCCAACAAGAAACGCAAACCCTATCAAACCCTAATTCTACCAGCTAGTCTTACTGATGCAAAGATGGGAATGCAAACTACTGAAAGAGATTCCATTACTTCTATGAAGGTAAAATGCATGTGTCTAGACTACCTCTATCTGAAGAAAACATTGTTTGTATTTTTGTTTCAGTTATTAGAATTATCATGCATGTGCTTTTAACTAGCTTTTTACTGTGCAGAGGCGGATCAAGGAGGAGAAATGTTTGGAAAAGGTTGGGATGGTACAGAGAGGGCCTAAGGGGTCCCTAACACCCTTCCAGAGAGTTTCACAAAGTTTGGTTGCCAAAAACAAAGTTTATGAGCTTCTACAGGAAGTCTGCAGGGGTTCTACAGGATGTTTCAGAATTTCTACAGGATGTTCAGTAATTCCTACAGGATGTTCTACGATTGGATTTTGGATGATGGGTGAGTGGAAAAGGTTGCATGGATGGATAGGGAGATAGGAGAGAGGTTTGTAATGACTTAGTGACAGGGAGGTGAGGTGATGAGAGGATGTGGAAAACTAGTTTGTCTTAGAGAGGGTAGAGGGAGTGGAAGGCCGAGAAGAGAGGTAGGATGTCGTGGGCAGTAGAGTAATTGAGAGACAAGGGGTCGAATTTGGAGATGAGCAGTTGGCCTGGGCAAGGCTTAGAAGGACGAGAGAGGGATGGAGTTGCACTGCACAATATAAACTAAACCAGATCATCCACGTCCTGCACATAATCAAAACATTCCTAATCTGTCCTAACTGTTTAATGGAACCAATGAAGAGCAACGTTATTTCTAAAGAAAACCATGTGTGGTACTGAAGCAAAGAAACATTCCAAGAGGTCTGAGCGCATGGACAACTACTACAAACGAAAATATTGCACCAAAGATTGTATGAGTACACAAACCAATGTTTTTGATGGGTAGCACTGTCTGCAATTCCAGCCCCTAGAAAGAGGTGAAAATGAGAGTACAGTCAACCCTTTGTTGGAGCTTTTATCAATTCTAATCTCTTTGCTCTATTCTAAACATCTGGAGCAACTCTATCTTCTAACAACAACCTACTTAGCCATACCACGAAATCTAACTCAACAAACTGCATTTCAAATGCATGTAAAGAGAACCATAATGCTGGAAGAAAAGATAACAATACAGAAGAAGGAGGCCTTAGGCTCTCAGGTTGGGCCCAACCCTGAGAGCTATGGCTCCTTTTAAAAACTCAGAGCTGAGATCAAATCTGTCTACTTCCCATTAAGAAATAATAATCATCAGTCAAAAATTATGCCAATAATGGCCACAAAAGAGCAAAACCAAGCTAGCAGCTCGTAGTGCAGAATGTGCAACAATATTTCAAAAGACCTTTTCGAAGGCTAAAGCCTTGTCAAATATACATCACGAGGCCCCAAGCTGGCCTCCTAAATCAGTGGGACTTGGCTGACCAAACTAGGAGTGAACAACTGCTTCCTCAAAATCCGTTTGGTTACCTTCTAGATCCGGTTGTGGTGGCTGTTGGAGCTCGGAGTTGGGGGTGAAGATCCCGAGGAAGGCCATTTAATGCTTTGGACAACTCTCCTATGAATCCTCAACCCCATCTTGGTTGTCTCCTGGCCCTTATCTGCTCGGTTTTGTTCCAATCATGTGTCAAAAAACCTGAAATGAGCACGTGTTAGCCACCTAGGAATAGTGATTTCCCTTATTCGTACAAATGAAATAAGCATACTAAAAAATGATGCATAAGTTATGAAAAATGAAGGATTGAGCAAAGGTAGTTAGGCCAAATGAGCCCAAAATGTTACCAAATTTGGGGCTCATCATCACCCCCCAGCTAAAATGATTGCTCATCCCTGAGCAACTAATCCAGCTCCTCGTCCTTCATTGCTTTCACCGCCACCCTCACATCCCAGGCTTCAGAAGTAGTCTCCTCCTCACTGGCATGGAACCCAGCCTTCCTTTCCACTTCTTCCCACTACTTATGCTCTTCTTTTTCTGTGCTGCCTTCCATCAATCCTAACAGCAGAGGTGGGCTTAGCTTGAGGCCAATCCAGCTGGCTTGGAGGTTCTGTATGGACTTCTTGTAGAGGGGCACCCGTGCTAGAGCTTCCCTCATTCAAGTTGGAGTGTGATATTATCTGATTTTAAAGCTGTGGGACAATGTGTTCCATCGGCGGGTACAAGCATGAACACATTTCTCCCCTAATAGTCGCTCCATATCCTCGAAATGTGCTATAGCCTAGGCTTGCTGATCCATGTATTTCAATAACATTTGAGGGTTGGTGGCTAAGTGTTGGTGGGCCGATATCAATGCAGTGGGATCCCCTGGCTCTGCTCTAATCAGCAGTGGCTCATGTAATTCTCGGTTCATGACCTCTTTGACTTCCGCTGCTCTTTTCTCTTCATGGTTCAACCATGATCCAAATGCCATCAACTGCATATCTCCTACAGCTGTGTTGGGATCCCATGAAGTCACATTAGGAAGGGCCAAATTATGGAGATAGAACTCCGATAGTTTGGCCTTGTCCTCTGATGAACTACTATTGCATAACTCTGTGAACTGTTGGGGGTCTTGGATTTGGGAGATACCCCTCTGTGCCAATGCATTGATTTGAAATTGCAGCCACTGGTCCCGTAGGTACAGGCCATAAGATTTGGCCGGTTGTCTGCATTGTAGAGCATCCATGGACCAACTCGCCATGCAGGCCAGTTGTGCCTCTTTTTGCTGCAACTGCTGCTTGAGAGCTTGTATCTCGATTTGTGCTTGTAGTTCCCTTTCCTGTAGATGCGAGGTTGGCTCCCCAAGACCAATTTGCAGTCCTTCTTTGCCTTGATGTTCTGTTGTAGTGTCCCTTGATAATGTGCCCTTTTCTTTCTTCAGTTCCTATAGCTGCAGTCTAAGTTTCTCATTCTCTTCCTGTAGGGACACCCGCTGGCAGTTTGCCACGTGTTTGGCCATAGCTAATTCTTTTCGTGCCTCCTTGTGTTGTTCCTCCAAGGGGCCTATATCTGCCACTCCTTTTGGTTTAGCTATTTTCATCCACGTGTGAGTTCTCACTCTTTCTTCCTCCAATGCAAAGAAAAGTGGCACAGTGAATTTCTGTGGGATAATTTTTCCAGCCTCCAAGAAGTTATAATACGAGCTCAAGCTTGGCTGGGGACTAGGTTCTGGAATATGCTCTTTCTCTTCTTCCCTTGGTGGCTCTACTTCGTCTTCCCTAAGTGGTGATGTGGTTGCCTCTCCCTCCATTTTCTCTGTCTCGTTGAGCCGGGCTAATGTTTCCTGTAGAACGGCCTCAACATTCTGTAGTGGGGTTTTCGAAGCCAACCTGTCCATTCTCTCCTTCCAAGCAGTTGTCTTCAGGCTCCCCCGCTCATAAGTGACTGATATTTTTGAGGGGGACCTCTCCCTTGGCGAGGTAGGGGTGTCCTCTATAGTAATTGGGCTGCTGGATGGAGGTTGGGGCCTGCCTGTTTTGATCCTTACACTCCTCCGTGCTTTGAAATACAGAGGGATCTCCCTCTTTCGTTTTTCCCTCGGCTTGGGAGGTGTACTAAGGGTGGCCAGCACGGCTGCTGCCTCCCTTGCAAGAATTTCAGCTACCTTCTCCTTTGGTTTTCCCTTCTCAGGGCTTCCTGTAGAAGGCCCTGTAGTTGCTGATTTCTCGCTTCCTGTAGAAGAAATAGGTGGCACCGTTTTAGCCTGTTTGGCTGAGGGTGCTTTGTCTTTTGACTTTGCTGATGCTGCTTTCGAGGTGCCTTTACTGACGTGGACTTGTTCAGTCTTTTCCACCCTACTTTGTAACCTTTTCTCCTTAGGTGTCAATGTGGATTTGTCATCCTCCTTTTCGTAAACCTGGTGTTTCTCTTGTTTCCCCTTTTGTTCTTTCTTCGGTGCTTTGGCCGCGGTTTCTTGGCCTTTCCCTTTCTTCTCTGTGTGTATTGGCTCCTTCTCCTCGCTACTGGAGGAAGTAAGCTCCTCGGTCAACATTTTGATATCGCCATCCTTAGTCGGATTTCGGAAGGCTTCCCACGAGAGAGGGACAGTGTATGTGCGGAGTGCATCCTCCACGAGGAACTTAATGAGCCCATGATGGGCTACCTGGTCTGGCGTGCCCTCTCGTAATTTGGTGGCACATTCAGTCATGGACTACAGAAGGAAGTAGGGAATACTTAGCTTGTTTCCTAAAGGTACGTCCATCTGGTGCCTAAGTTCTGTGAGAAGCCGGAAATGGTACCCATATACAATGCTAAATTGTCCTTCGAACGTGATATATTTCATAATTTGGGGCTGACCTCACTCCAAAGTGACTGTAGGCTAGCTCTGCGAACCCCGTTCTTATCCTCTGAGAATTGCTCCTCCGGTAAAAAGAACTCCTTTTTAGCCTTCTAGCCTAGTTTTCTCTCCTCCTTATCCCACGGTAACCCCATTGGGAGATCAGTGACTCTGCTGATGAACTATGGGGTGAGTCTGAGATTCAAACCCTTGAAATTTACAACGGCCAGCGTTTTTGATTTTGGCTTCAAAGCTCGCAGGAATTCCTCTGCCACCTCATCATCATAACCTTGAAGCTTGTCGCAGAACGACATCCATTGTGCACGAGAGAACAGTTCTACCACCTCAGGGTTTTCACGTAGCTTCTTTGAGTCTGTCGGTTCCTTCCTAATGAATCCACCCGGCATGGTGAAAGCTTGCTATGTTAGCCGGAGGTGGCTGGTGCGTATCAAAAGAGGGGCCTTTCGGATTCCTTGAGACAGAGCGCAGAACTACGCCTCCGTCAAGCACACAATTCGTGAATTCTCGGCTATCTACAGGTGAGCCTTGACAGGGGCTCAATTACGAACCACATCCTGTAGAAAACCCCGCATATACGACGACGACAATTTTCATGCAAAAGGAAGATGACGCTTGCAATTTTATGCTCAGACTGTAGTTTTACTTTTTTGAGGACGTCGACTTCGCCACCCTTCAAACCAATTGCATGGGAGGAACAGGTTCAGGCTTACCTTTCCCAATTCGCCACCTTTGACATGAATAGATCGATTTCCTCTGTAGCGGCGAGCTTCCTGTAGCGCAGCTTCCTGTAGAACTCGCGCACAGGTTCCGGAGAGCACATCATTGGTTCTGCACCTTCTGTGCAACCACCAGACTGTTGAGCAAGCCGAAGACTTGGAGTAACGAGCTTCAAAGAAATTCGGACGCTTACTCGACTACAAAACGGCTGATGATAACTGAGTGGAGTGATGATCTAGCCGGTAGATTTGAATCCCTGCGGAATTCGTGGCGCGGGGGTGAGCTGTCCCTACCAGACCATTGGACGACGTCACCTATTCATTTCACAGCAACTCTACCTGACCGCCGCATCATTCCCTACAGATATGCCGCCGCCATTTCTGTTAAAATGCTGCTTCTCCCCGACTGGACGCTTCCCACGTGTCCATTTCCCGTTTTTCTTGACACAACCAACACTTTCCGAATCTGACGAGACTATCGGACTGGTTGTGGTGGCCAGTTGAATGGCTACCCGACTGCTCAACCAATTCATTTTCACACTTGCAAACATTTCAGAGCATTGTTCATGTAATTTGATGAAAAAAAGGGTGAGGCACTTACCTGTGCGACCGCGATGTGATTTTAAGGTTTCGGGACGAGGGCGACGAATCTGCCTACTGCTGCTTCATGCATAGGCACAGGGGTTCCTCCTTGCAGACTGCTGTTGGTTACGAAGCTTATTACCTGGCTGCAGATGGTGCATGTGCCCGCTCTAGGTGTTGCAGGCACCTTGATGGTGTACACTTTAGCTGGATGAACTGCTACGGGATTCCTGTAGGATGTCCTGTAGCAGTTTGTCCTCCTCGGGTGCATGCCGAAACGGTGGAGACGGTGGCATCACGGTCACGGTCACAGGGTCCTCGGATGGCTTTGGTAAGTAACGCATGGGGTCTCCGCATCCTTTATTCCATTTGAGAATCGCTTCCTCTGATAATTCAATGTTCTGATTTGACTGTGCAGGTATTTCCGTTACATGGAAACTGGGGTGGTAGAAGGAGGCGACAGCAGTGGGTGATGGAGGAAAACATTAGCTTGCATGCATCCGTGTCGGCCTCGGGCTTCAGATCTTCCCACACAGTCGGTCCTGGGCCGTCATGGGATTCTACAGGAAGTTTCCTGTAGAAATACAGAACTTCTTGTAGAAATTCTTGTAGCTTCCTGTAGAAGGCTTAACTGTGATCAAATCATGCCCAGACCTTGGAAGATATGAGTGTTTCTGGAGGGAGTGCTGGTGAGGTCCTCTCGTAGCATAGTAGGGACCCTTGTCTTTGAGTTAAGGGACCTTTTTTCCTGCATGGAATACCTGCAATCTGCATGAATTATCAAATCTTGAACCTGTTTTCCTTGTTTCTTTGTTTGTTTTTTATTTTTTTTTTGAAAGACAGCAGGGGCGCCTCTATGAGGTTTTCACCCTTACCATCTGCCTTGAGCGCCTCAGAGAGGTTTTCACCCAAGGGTCTTTTTCACACATTTTTAGAAGACAGCAGGGATGCCTCGATGAGGTTTTCACCCCTACCATCTGCCTTGGGAGCCTCGGAAAGGTTTTCACCCAATGATCTTTATTATTATTATTATTATTATTTTTTGAGATCTTCAGGGTATGCCCAAAACAGAGGCAGAACCCTTCTCTATGACCAGCACTGATTTTTCCACAGTTTTGATGAATTCTTGCCTTGAAAGAGGTTTTCTGTAGATCTTTAGTCGATGCCCATTGACAAGCATGGGGATGGCCTCCTCATCAATGGTCCGAATAAGAACAGACCCATTGTCATTACATTTTTCCACTGCATATGGTCCCAGCCATCTGGTTCTCAGCTTCCCCTTGAAATCCTTATGCCTGGAATCATACAACAGCGCCCAATCTCCCAGCTGAAATTGCTTGTCATTGAGGTGTTGGTCATGCCACACCTTCCTCTGAAGTTGAACCACTTCTGAGTGGAGAAGGGCCTGCATTCGGTGCTCGTCCAATCCATTCAGCTGCAATAACCTTTCTTGTTGGGCATGGCTGAGATCTAGGTCCAGCTGAGCTGCCATCCTCAAGGTGTTGTACTCGAACTCAATTGACAGCAAATCTCTCTTCCCATAGACCATCTCATAAGGTGTAAAGCCGGTTGTGGTCTTCCAAGTGGTGTTGTAAGCCCACGTGGCCTCAACCAGGCGATCTGCCCAATCTTTTCTACTGCTGCTCACCACCTTAGTCAAGATCCCTTCCAATGCTCTATTGGTGACTTCCACCTGCCCATTCGCTTGAGGATGATAGCGGGTGGAAGTCCTATGCTTGATTTTGTGATTAGCGAATAGGTCTTCAATTAAGTTGGAGGTGAACTAGCTTCCTTGATCGGTGACTAGCTCTCTTGGGTAGCCCAATTTGTAGAAGATGTTTTCTCTTAAGAACTCGGCCACCTTTTCTTCTGTCGCTGCTTTGATCGCCTTGGTCTCTGCGCACTTTGTCAGGTAGTCTATGCACACAATGATGTAGGACCTTTTCCTCGAAGGAGGATTGGTTGGACCCACAAAATCCATACCCCACTTCTCAAATGGCTCAAGAGTCACTTGAGGTTGGAGAGGCATTTCGTCCCTTGGAGTCGGTTTCCCCATCCTTTGGCATCGGTCACATTGGCTGATATACCTTCTGACATCTTGATGAAGCGTGGGCCAATAGTAGCATGCCTGCAGGATTTTGAGGGCAGTCCTTTTGGCTGAAAAATGTCCTCCACAAGGCCCGTCATGACAGGTTAAGAGGATATCAAAGACTTCCTCCTCCCTCACACAACGCCTTAAGATCTTATTAGGGCCAAGCTTTAACAGGCTGCCCCCGATCCAAGTGAATGAGGCACTCTTCCTCACGATCCTGCTCTTCTCCCTTGAGGATAGGTGCGAAGGGAACTGTGTTGAGACAAGGTAGTTTGCTATATCAGCAAACCATGGAGAGAGTACTGAGATAGCAAATAGATGTTCATCTGGCATCTGGTCATCCACTGTTCCATCCTCACCTGCAGGTAAATCCAATCTAGACAAAAAGTCAACAACAACATTTTCTTTACCTGGCTTGTCAACAATAGTCAAATCAAACTGCTACAACAAAAGTAACCATCTAATAATACGAGCATTCACATCCAGTTTATTCGTTAAATATCTAATTGCAGCATGATTAGTATGTACAAACATTTGATATCCAGTGATATAATGTCAGAATTTGTTCAGTGCATGGACCACGCCCAAGAATTCTTTCTCAGTTACAGTGTAATTATGTTCTGCCTTGGATAAGTTTTTGCTGACAAAATATATGGCGTATGGAAGTTTTTGTTCAACCTGTTCTAAGGCTGCCCCTATGGCTTTGTTCGAGGCATCAGTGTGGATGTGGAAAGGTAGGGCCCAGTTTGGACCTCTCAAGATTGGGGCAAACACCAACTTGTCCTTTAATTCATTCAGAGCCTTCTGACAATCGTCAGTCCATTTAAACTCAACATCTTTTGCCAAGAGGCTAAACAATGGCAAGGCTAGCTTGCTGAAGTCTTTAATGAATCTCCTATAATACCCTGCTAAACCTAATAAACTTCGAACATCTCTTACCTTCTGAGGAGGTGGAACCTTCTTGATGAGAGAAATTTTGTTAGGGTCCACCTATAACCCTTGGCAAGAAATGGTATGGCCTAGCATGGTCCCTTCAGTCATAAAAAATTCACACTTTTCAGGACTAAGGGACAGGTTCATCTCAATGCACTTGGTTAGGACTTTTCCCAGATTGGACAATGCTTCCTAGAAGTTGGACCCATAAGGAGTGAAGTCATCCATATAGATTTCCACCGAATCATGGACCAACTCAGAAAAGATGCTCAAGACAGCTCTCTGGAAGGTGGCAGGAGCATTGCATAGTCCAAAGGGAAGAAATCCGTAAGCGAAGGTACCCCAAGGACAAGTGAAGGTGGTCTTATCTTGGTCCTCCGGGCTGATTTGGATCTGGTTATACCCGCTAAACCCATCTAGGAAAGAGAAAAACTTCTTTCCTGCGAGTCCATCCAACACTTGATCTATGAAGGGTAGAGGAAAATGGTCTTTCTTGGTGGCCTTGTTTAGTTCTCGGTAGTCCACACAGATTCTCCACTTCCCATTTTTCTTGAGAACCAACACCAGAGGGGACACCCATTCGCTATCCGAGATGGGGTAAATGAATCCAGCATCCAACAGTTTTTGCAATTCCTCCTTGACGATGTCCTTAAGGGCTGAATTCATTCTCCTTTGCGGTTGCCTAACCGGTTTACAATATTCTTTGATGTAGATGTGATGGGTACAGACCGAAGGATGGACTACTTTCATCTCCTTATAGCTCCAAGCAAAAGCATCTAGATGACTAGCCAACAGACTACACAGCTCCTTTTCCTGGGAAGGAGATAGGGAGGAGCTGATCTTTAATGTTCTCTCAGGGCCGAACTCCACATTTTTGACTCTGGGAGCGACAGGGTTGGTCACACAAAGGTCCACTAAGGTGCTGGCTTGGGCATCCACCACCAATTCCTCTAAGGACGATGCACTGGGAGGTGGATTCTGGATCAAGGTCTCAATCAAATCATCCTCGGTTAGAGGGCCTCCCCTAGTGGTGTCTAGGGTGCACAAAGGTGCTGAGTACACCTCATCCTCTTCTCCTTCCTCCAACCAAAGTGGTAAGTCATGCTCTAATAGGGGTTGGGCAGGAGGGTACAGGACTAGCTGCTTGGACATAGGACCATTTTTGATGGTCATGTTTCCTGCACGGCAGCTTATGTAAGCATCTGCAGTGGCTAACCAGGGCCTTCCCAAAATAAGAGGGCATCCAGTAAGCTTTGCCTTTGGTTGCAGAACCAAGAAGTCTGCAGGGTATTCCCAAAAGTCAACAGAGACCAAGACATCCTCTACAATCCCTTCGGGAGTCACGGTGGAGAGATCTGCTAGTTGCAAGACTGTCGAGGTCTTTCTCAAGGAACCCTGAAGGTTGAGTTTGAGCATGGTATCCCTGGTCATCACATTAATGGCGGCCCCCAGATCAATCAATGTGTGAGGTATGATGGTGCCATTAATGTGGAAATCGACTACAGGACTCCCAGGATCCAGATACTTTGGGCAAATGGCCTGCCCCAACATAAGATCAGACAGTTGTCCTATGACATTGATGGTTGAACCATCTCTTTTTCGCCTTCCTGGGTGTCTGAAACACTTTTCCTTAACCAGTTTGTTGTATATCGGTACATCCTTGATGGCTTGGAGAAGTGGTATTCTCACACACAATTGTTTGAGTTCTCCCAGAAGCTCATCCTCCTCTGGGTTGGGTTGTGTGGTGGCCGTTAGTCTCTCAAGAAAGGGTGGAATGGCCTTTGGTTCACTTTCCTGTTTATCTTCCTCGTCCTCCGGGGGAGAAGGTTGGCGATCTGGAAGAGTCTTTCAAGATCGCAGGTTGATCTCCTGGATCTCCACAGCATAGGTAGGGCATGATTTTCCCCAGTATATACCTACTGGGCCTGTCGGTTGTTGGGGTTGGGGTTCGATTGAGCAGGCATTTGGGGTTGCCTTGGAGGAGCAGGAGGTAATGGTTGTGGTTGAGCTGGTGGTGGAGGCAAAATGGCGGGAGGAGTATTGTACTCGGGCCTCCACCCTGATTGAGGTGCATTCCACTGAGGCTGTGGTTGGGCATGTGAGTGAAACGAATGAGTAGTGGGCTGAGTATGGTACTGAGGCGGGTAAGACCATGGAGGAGGCACAAACCAGGAAGGATGAGCAGGGGGACCCCAGGAAGGCATAGGAGCAGATTGGTTGGGGTTGTAATAAGCTTGGGGTGTCCCTTGCATCCCCTGTTGGTAAGGTCTAGGTCCATGTGGCCTCCTTTGGTTGAGGAAATAGAGAGGTTCAGTGGGCACTTTTGTCCCTTGATACATGGCTTTAAGTCCAGGTAAGGTTGGACATTGGTTTGTGGGGTGGTCCTCTTCACAAACAAAACATACCTCAACCAAATGTAATGGGCACTCGTTCTTAGGGTGTTTCCTTGTACACCTAGGGCAGAATATAGCCAAAGCCCTCTCAGCTTCCTCTTTCTTATGCTGGATTCGGAATGTATCAAGTTGCATGGCAATGGTATGTCTCACCTCACTCTTGAGGTCCTCTAATTGATTTGCGAACTCATGTTTGGAGAAAGGAATACCAGCTGAGAGGAGGTTTCCTCTACCTCTTTTCCGGGCTACCCTAGAGTGGTTTCTAAACACAATCTTTATGTCCTCATAAGGTATTTGGTAAATATCTCCTCCAGCTAGCATGTGAAGGGTATCTAAGAGGTCTTCAGGGACTCTTCGGAGCAGGACCAACTTGAGGGATTCAGGGTCAAGTGTGCACCTGGCCCGTTTATAGCTAAGTTGGAACCTTTCCTCGTAATCTTCTAAAGACTCATCATTCCCCATGGTCATCCGAAAGATTTCTCCCTTGGCTTCCTTGGACCTACAATAGTCCCGATATTCGGTATTGAAATCTTGTTGCATCTGGGCCCAAGTGGTGATGCTATTCCCAGGTAAGCCCATGAACCAGCGTAATGCTGCATCCTTAAGGGTAGAGGGGAAGAGTTTCAGTTTTTGCTCATCTTCGGTATAGTCATAGGTTCGACAAAGGACGGCAAACTCAAACAGGAAGGTATTAGGGTCTTCAGTAGTCAGTCCATGGAAGTGAGGTAAAGCGGAGGGGCTGATGTTCTTCATTTTCATGTCTCCATTGGTCTCTCAGATGGGAACGACACCTTCAATTCTCTCATCTTCTCCCCTATTGTCAGCCATAGCTTCAGATGGAATGTCCTCTAACTCTTCTTTTGTTATAGGATCTTCGTATGTCTCAGGAGGTTCGTCTATAGGTTCTTCTGGATCACTGTCACCAAAGAAGAGAGAAGGGTGACTTAGTGATGTGGTGGGGGTGTTGGGTAAGAATTTTCCTGTTTTATCTCGATTTCTATGAGGCATGAAATGAAAAGACTTTTGATTGCTTTTGTTTTTTCTGGTACCTGCAAAACTAAAACAGGTTGAACTGCAACTAACTATCTTGCTGAAATGGAAATGCGGAATTGAAATGAAAGCATGAAAGAACTAATCTATTTTGCTCAACTGAAATTGCAGGAATGAAATGCTAGACTACGCTTGCAGAATTGAAATGCTAATCTATGCTTACAGAAATGAAATTGCGGAATTGAAATGTTAATCTATGAATGCAGGAAATGTCTATGCTACTTTTGCAGAATGGAAATGAAATAAACTACTTAGCAGAAGGCGAGAGTAGGAAAATAGAAGAAAAGCAACAATCACCAATACTCTGACGCTTCCCCGGCAATGGCGCCAAAAAGATGGTGGGCTCCAGTATTGTAGCAATAATGCTACAACTCCTGGAGCTTCCTTCTTTAATTTTATCAACCCGATAGTTTGTAACAAACTTGGAAGCGACGATGCTGTATGCACAAGTACTAGCTCTTGCCGCAGTTGTCACTTGGTGAGCTGGCACAAGTCCGCTAGGGGCTCAAGCCAACTTCTATGAGCTCTTAGAAGAAGCTTTTTAACTGATGGATGAAAGCTAACTCAAAGGAAGCTGATCTACTTGTAGAAAGGAACTGAAAGCCAACAAGAAACACAAACCCTAGCAAACCCTAATTCTACCAGCTAGTCTTACTGATGCAAAGATGGGAATGCAAACTACTGAAAGAGATGCCATTACTTCTATGAAGGTAAAATGCATGTGTCTAGACTACATCTATCTGAAGAAAACATTGTTTGTATTTTTGTTTCAGTTATTAGAATTATCATGCATGTGCTTTTAACTAGCTTTTTACTGTGCAGAGGCGGATCAAGGAGGAGAAATGTTTGGAAAAGGTTGGGATGGTACAGAGAGGGCCTAAGGGGTCCCTAACACCCTTCCAGAGAGTTTCACAAAGTTTGGTTGCCAAAAACAGAGTTTATGAGCTTCTACAGGAAGTCTGCAGGGGTTCTACAGGATGTTTCAGAATTTCTACAGGATGTTCACTAATTCCTACAGGATGTTCTACGATTGGATTTTGGATGATGGGTGAGTGGAAAAGGCTGCATGGATGGATAGGCAGATAGGAGAGGGGTTTGTAATGACTTAGTGACAGGGAGGTGAGGTGATGAGAGGATGTGGAAAACTAGTTTGTCTTAGAGAGGGTAGAGGGAGTGGAAGGCCGAGAAGAGAGGTAGGATGTCGTGGGCAGTAGAGTAATTGAGAGACAAGGGGTCGAATTTGGAGATGAGAAGTTGGCCTGGGCAAGGCTTAGAAGGACGAGAGAGGGATGGAGTTGCACTCACAATATAAACTAAACCAAATCATCCACTTCCTGCACATAATCAAAAAACTCCTAATCTGTCCTAACTATTTAATGGAACCAATGAACATCAACGTTATTTCTAAAGAAAACCATGTGTGGTACTGAAGCAAAGAAACATTCCAAGAGTTTGAGCCCATGGACAACTACTACAAACGAAAATATTGCACCAAAGATTGCATGAGTACACAAACCAATGTTTTTGATGGGTAGCACTGTCTGCAATTCCAACCCCTAGAAAGAGGTGAAAATGAGAGTACAGTCAACCCTTTGTTGGAGCTTTTATCAATTCTAATCTCTTTACTCTATTCTAAACATCTGAAGCAACTCTATCTTCTAACAACAACCTACTTAACCATACCACGAAATCTAACTCAACAAACTGCGTTTCAAATGCATGTAAAGAGAACCATAATGCTGGAAGAAAAGATAACAATACAGAAGAAGGAGGCCTTAGGCTCTCAGGTTGGGCCCAACCCCAAGAGCTATGGCTCCTTTTAAAAACTCAGAGCTGAGATCAAATCTGACTGCTTCCCATTAAGAAATAATAATCATAAGTCAAAAGGTATGCCAATAATGGCTACAAAAGAGCAAAACCAAGCTAGCAGCTCGTAGTGCAGAATGTGCAACAATGTTTCAAAAGTCCTTTTCAAAGGCTAAAGCCTTGTCATTTATACATCACGAGGCCCCAAGCTGGCCTCCTAAATCAGTGGGACTTGGCTGACCAAACTAGGAGTGAACAGCTGCTTCCTCAAAATCCGTTTGGCTGCCTTCTAGATCTGGTTGTGGTGGCTGTTGGAGCTCGGAGTTGGGGGTGAAGATCCTGAGGAAGGCCATTTAATGCTGTGGACAACCCTCCTACGAATCCTCAACCCCATCTTGGCTGTCTCCTGGCCCTTATCTGCTCGGTTTTGTTCCAATCATGTGTCAAAAAACCTGAAATGAGCACGTGTTAGCCACCTAGGAATAGTGACTGCCCTTATTCGTACAAATGACATAAACATACTAAAAAATGATGCATAAGTTATGAAAAATGAAGGATTGAGCAAAGGTAGTTAGGCCAAATGAGCCCAAAATGTTACCAAATTTGGGGCTCATCACTATGATCTGCCTCTATTTCTTGTCAGGGTTCCTTTGCGTCTTGCTGATAGCTTTGTTGTACTCTTTTTGTCTCTTGTTCAAGAAGTCGATCAAACTATTTTCTTTGGCTCATGATGAGTAGGATTTTTCCCTGGAGAAAGTATATAGGAAAACTTGGTGTTTTCAATTATAGGAAATTATCCAAACTCTTAAATTTTAACCGGTTGGAATTTTCAAACTCGAATTCTGCCTGAGCGAGATTACATTTTTATTCCTTCAAATTTGATTTATTAATTTTTTAAACCAACCTATAATGTCAAATCTGCAATTTGTGCACACTGTTCATATTCCAAATTAGGTGTTTAAAATGACGCTAATGAATTAGAATGTATAAAAATAGGAGTATGAGTATGAAGGTATTCCTTAAACTATACAATGACCATACGCTGGTTAGCGGCAACAATGAAAGGATGAGTATCATCATAAAATTATATTAGGATTGACTGTAATATCAATGTTAGACATAGAACTTATGTAAATTTGATACAACTTAAAATCAATTCCAATATAACTCGGAGAAGTGGCATATAAATACTTACATTTCATCCCATTATAAATTTGAATTCTTTTCCATTAACAAACTTGCACAATAAATAAATAAAATCTTCTTTAAGAAATGACAAACAACAATGAGTTATTGACGGCTCTTATTATTTTGATTCTCCTTTGAGAACACTGATTTATTCAATATATAACTTTATATATATATATATATATATATATATATATATATATATATATATATATATATATATATATATATATATATATATGGTGAACTTGAATTATAAGTTAATAAGAAATTATAATATTTTAATTATGGTTTATATTATATACATATTTAATGTTAGTGAATTTAATAGTAGCCATATTTTCTAAACTAAGTGATTTTTGAATGATCTATTTTAAAATCCAATCATGCATTTTGTTATTAATCATAATATTTTGTCAAATTCCATAATGTATTATATTTTAGTAGTGAAATTATGATAGTCAATATGGTTACAAATAAGTATTATTTCAGAATTGGAATACACTTTATATGGATATGGTAAAAACAAAAAAGGAAAAAAGATCAAGTTATACATAAATCTCATAAGAATCATTAATAATGAAATGTGGTTTAAGTTGTAGTGGATAGAAGTTCTTGACTTGTTGAAGATTATTTTCTTGTCCAATTTGTGTATAATGATAGTTATGGTTGCGTCTTTTCTTTTGTATTGGTCAAAAGTTGTAAACAATTCTTCCAATATCTTTCGTTAGAGTTTGTAGGCATCCTAGTGGTTAGATCAAGAAGTTATAATACCCAATTAATGTCATTAAGAAATTCCATATGTTAAGAAGAAGCCAAGGAATGATGACATTTTTTTATGCTCCCTATAGCATGCACAATTTTTTTTAATAAAGGCGATAATGAAATTATGGTAACATTGGGTTATAGAAGTAATAACTGCATGAATATTTGTATGATGGGAATTGGATAACTTTGCAAGTAGATGCAAAATTGGTAGATTTAAATGTGTCTAAATTCGAAGTTGAGAATACTTGTAATTGATGAGAATGCCAAGTGATAAACTTGGATGAAAATGATGATTAACTGTGGGAAAATGATATAGACTATGCAGACTAATATTAAACACCAAACATGAAGCCTAGGAAAGAGAATTATATAATGAAACCTTGAGAAGGACTACACATAAATTGATAAGAGAAGAGAAAATCGATTAATAGAGGATGTACTGGATTCATGATACTGAGGCTTTTGCAAAAGAATTTATCAAGTTTTTACCATGGGAAATGGAAGGAGTTACCAAGCACACCAAGCATATGAAACCTTTTTGTGGATGATAGTGGCTTTGGGCTTCAAATGATTAACTAAGGATGAATATAATGAGACAGTAAGGCAAAGGTGTAAATTGATGTAAAATCCAATATTAATAATTTAAGGAATGTTCTAAGGCTAGCAATATATTGAGGAAGGAAGAAAATATGACGAGAGATTAAATTTCAAAGCTGGTGAGGCTCACGATGTACTTAATGAATTGTCAACTTCCTAGTTGAAAGAAGTGAAAATGAATATTGGAAAGCAATTGGTATCTTGATGAAAACATGACAATAATAGTATTCATGAGATAACATAGATCTTAGAGGGATGTTGAATAATCTTAATTCATAGTTAGTATTCATTGTTTATATAATTAAATGAAATCAGTTCATGATAATAATGCTTAAAGTGCATTGTTGTTCTATATTTGATAAGTATTGAGATGGTTATCATATTAATGATGTTTCATGATGTGATGGTATGAGGGTATATGTGATGCTTCTTTATTTATCTATTATTATAACGATGTTGAATGCTCATAATGGGTACGATATTCATAGAGATCATGATGTTATGATAAGATGTATACTGACATGTGTTTCATTTATTACGTGAAGTCATGATATATCTTTGATGCAAATATGTTGATGTTATAACATATGATGGTATTTCATGAGGTGAAGCATGTGATAGTTGCATACAAATTTATGACATGCATGAGCATGCAGTTCGTTATTTTTGCGATTAACAATGATGAATGTTCTCATGATGACATGCAAGACTTAGCATGCGGATTATTTTCTATGATACTATGATGGTATAGCTAATGCATTGGTTGCATGTTGAGGTGTGATGATTCACAAGACTCCACAAATGGGCCGAAAGGGCCGGTTTATTCGATGATCTCCTGTGAGCCCATACGCATGAGAGAGAATAAGTAACACCATATGGGCTGAGGAAAAACTCAATCAACACTACATATGCTAGTGGTTCCTTTGTCTTGTGTATAGCTCTTGATGGATAGCTCTATAAGAACTATGAGACCATCTTGAGGAGGCCACGTGCCTGATATGTTCTAGGCTAGGTGCCTAGTATTGGATTGGGATGCCGAAGTCTGGAAGGGATGTAAACGACTTCGATGCCTGGGGCTGTGTGCCTTAGTAGTTGTGGAGGGAGTGGGCCAGCCTTGCGAGATGCCCGGGGTCATTGAGTACCAGACCGGATGCTTGCCTTGGGCCAGATGAGGTCTGAGTCAGGCGCGAGCCTTGGGGCCAGCCTTGGACTAGGATACAGACTGGGTCAGGCTTAGCCTGGTGCCGAAAGTGGGAAAAAGGATAGAGATTCCTTAAGATTTCCCGGGTTGTTGGGGACTTTCGATGCCTGCTGGTTATACTAGTTCAGCAGAGGGTGTTGGCAACATGAAGTAAATAAAATAATAAATAATAAATAATAAAAATAATCAATAATACATAATTCAACATAACTTCGGGACAAAGTTACTTAAAGTGGGAGAGTATGTAATATCCATCCCCTTAATAGTAAATAATAAATAATAAAAATAATAAATAATAAATAATAATAAATAATAAATAAATAAATAATACAAAATAAATAATAATAATATAAATAATAAATAATAAATCACTTAATAATAAATAGTAAAAATAATAAATCATAAATGTTAAATAATAAATGATATTTAAAATACAACAAAATAAATAAAAATAATAAAGATAAAAATAGTAATAACCATACTAAAACTCTAAATAAGAATAAATAGAAATAAAACAAGAAAACTATCAAAAAGAAGGAAATAAAACAAGAAAGCTAAAAATCAAAAGAAAAGTAAAGAAATAAAACAAGAAAGCTAAAATCAAAAGAAAGTTGCATGTAGACACATGGAGTGTGTGCATGTGGTTCCCCTTCCAATGTTGTTATATTTAATAGATGGTGAGGAAGATGAGAGGCATTCTTGGATTCCATCTTTCCTAGATTCCGTCTTTCATTCTCTTGGGAGAATGGTATACTAAGACCTAGGAGTCACTGACAGTAGTACGTTGATTGAGGGCTCGGGGGTGGCCAGTTGTAGCAAGACGTTGCACAATTGAGCCTACGGTTGGGTGGAGAGTCGTCCCCAAAACCTTGTTGCGGTAAACCTACTTCGACCACAGGTAAACAGGTTAGCACTATTCATTCAATTTAAATTTAGTTAATTATTTACATGTTTATTGGGCTAGGTAAGTGCCACTCTCATTTAAATTAATGTTAAATTAGATATTTATTTTTTGGACTGTTACACCATGCAGCAACAAGGTTCCCAGTCAACAGGAAAAGAAATTCTCGGCAACAAGAGAACACATGGATCAGAAGGATCAGAGTCAAACAGGGACTCTCCCGCCACTATAATAGAAAATCAGCTATCCATTGTAACTGCTACCCCCAACAGGAGTGGATGGTGTAAGGTGGAGAAGAAGAAAGGGAGAAAACAATAGCTACTACAATCTTATTTATTTTTCATCCTTTGGTTTCGATGAAAACCGGAACAGATACAACTGCATGGCTCTTTGTGTAGAGCAATATACATATTTATATACTATCTCTATGTTTTTTTCCAAAAGCCTTAATTGGCGAACACAGTTTTGAATGGGCAAGAAGGACAAGCTATGCCTGAATATTGTATATGCTACGCATCTGTAAAACACAGTTTCTTTATTAATAAAGAAAGTGCGACTTTTTCCACGGGCAAAAAAACTAACTATAAATATATAAATATACAATAATATTGTTGTTATTATTTAAATATTTATTAATCATCATAAGTAACTTTGTAAACATCTAATAATTATTAATATAGTTGATATATGTTTATCAAGTCATATAAACCACATTTATTAATGTGGTCATAAATATGCTTCATATACTTCTATTAAAATATATCATCCATTTTAGTAAATATAGTTGTGCTAGTTAAAATATTTTTATTTAAATATAAATTTGAATCCTTCATCCATATCAAATCTAAATATCAAATTTTTCTTCATTCTTTTTTAAATACAAGAGAAATTTATATCCTTCCATTCCCACTACTATCACTATACTGCTAAATATAACAGCTTCGCCCTTGAGACTATACTCATACTTCTAAATACCCTCTCAGATGATATACATAATTCACAATTCCATAATTTTTTTTAGAAAAATTAATTATAAAACTTCACCGACTTAAAATAACATAAACTTGCCCACTAGAAAGACGCTCTCAAAATCCAAACCTCTCCCTCAACATGTACACTATTACTATTTATTTATTTATTTATAATTATAAATATTAAATTTTCAAATTTGATTGGATTATATAAGGTTATGAATTCTCTCTGCTCCATGTATCTCTGATTGTGATTGCCCTTTCTCGTCCATTATATAATTTGTAGATATACCTAGTTCCTGTCAACACAATAAACAAAAATTCCACATTCTGTAAATTACGAAATCTATGAAACAGTTTTCACGAGGAGAAATGGAAAGAATTCATTGAAGAGACCTTAAATATAGCTGCACTTTTCTCAATTGCATCTACGTGGATCATCACCAATCAGTCTTTGGTTGCAATGATTGATAGAATCTCTCTTCAATAAAAAGCAATACATACTGTACCTCAAAACTGAACAATAACTTGCGTTTTCTTTTAGCTGCACCCTGCCATTAGAATTTTCTCCATGCCGAATCCTCAACACCTTGTACGCTGTAATAAATTGTAAGGATCATTTCCTTCTCCTACCCGATACTCTTTCTATTCTTCTTGACATCCCAAATACCACGGATCGAATTTCCCAAAGGAACATTTTGAACCTTCTACTTGTAAAGATTATTTCTCTGGCTCACGCATACATACAAGCTGTCCTATCAATAATCACAACCTCTTTTTCACATTTGTGGTGCATTTTGTTGTTATTCTTTTTAAAATCAAAATCAATTTCCCAAACGTCTACATAACCAGGAACCCTTTATTGTATGTCACCAATGTACAAGCATATAGAACATATGTAGAACCAAAGTAAAAATTCGGATCAACCAGAAGTAAAATTTTGCGTCCACAATCATGTCAAACTTTGAAAAAATCTCCAAAACATTCACGAGTTAGATATTAAAAAGGTTAAATATATTGAATCTCAATGTCTGACATTCATAGAAACCAGAAAAATTGGTTGGACTACAGCTTTGGACACTCTATTTATTTTATGGAAAGTAACTTTTTGAATAATTTTCCCAAATATTCATGAATAAAATATTAAAAAGGTTAAATATATTGAATATCGATCTCAGACATTAATAGAAAGCAGAAAAGTTGGCTGGATTATAGCTTTGGAGACTTTATTTATTTTTAGAGAAAGCAACTTTCTGTTTGGGACAGGCAGACAAAAACTGTGGGAGATGCGACATCGGATTTTGGGGTAAGACCCATACAAATAAAACCTGGATAAATTGCCATGAACCTGCACTAAAATACATCAAGACAACAACCAAATTAACTTGTACAGCTTTTGTGTCATAAGCCACTTAGACGTGAAAAAATTTAAAATGTGTCTACAGCCTTTTCTTTATTCTCTATCATTGAATCGTTTTCTATATCATGAAAAACACTATAGGTTATGCAGTCCCATGGGTTTGTAAACCATTATCGTTAAACCCATAATATAGTATGCGCTATGCAATACAGTGTGCTTGTAAATCACCAGTCATCACTGCCATATTAAACTGTCACAGTAACTTTATTACATAGAAAATTAAAATGCAATTGTAAAAACATTACAATTTCAATCAGAATAATTTCCCATATTAAAACTAAAAAGATTAAAAAACATCACTTTTCTAAGAATTGTTTTACAAAAGTTAAAAGTAAAGTAGTAAAAAAAAATTATTTAAATGATATCTAAATAAAAATCAATCAAGGCATCGTGATGATCAGTATGAACAATTTTTTAGATGTTAAAATAATCCATTTAAATATTCTAATTCAGTTTTTGTCCAATTTAATAGAGTTTTAATCTTAATAAATGTTTTCAATTAATCTTATTTAACTAATAAATGTTTTCAATTAATCTTATTTAACTGATTTGTAATACTGAAAACAGCAATTTTCCACTCCACGTTTTCTTTTAATTTTTGTCACAGTCAAATTGCTACAATAACTTGAAAATAACCCCTTAACTATGTTGCCACGATTACTTGAAAATAACCCCCTCCAGCTTCAATGGGGACGAAATGAAATAGCAAATTGTACTTTATTGTCCCATTCATGTTATCGTCAATCATTACTGTTAAAAATTGGTAAAAATCTCCGAACCATTGCGTACAGTTTAACGTATTGTTTATTGAAAATATTTTGGAAAGATGGACCAGGGTTTGAGTTTAATCCTATCAATCTTATTTGTAAAATATTCTCGAATCCAACATGAAGTAATATGCGAAGATTACTAATTTAATGTATTTTGGTTGATTTTTTCTAAGGTAATTTACCACATTTTGGTTTACCTTTTTCTTTATTATCGTTTAGTAATTTTAAATTATATATTTTATTATAATTAAATAGAAGTTAGTTGAAATGAGTATATATTTGTTTTTAATAAAGGTGATGAATTAAATTACTAGCTGAGTTTATATTTATTTTAGTTTGTTTGTTTGTGTTTTTGTTTATTTATTGTTCAAAATTTATGGGATGGGTTTGAAGAAAACATAATGCGGAACATAGTATATGTTCTTTTCACTATTACAAATCAATAAATAAGATTACATTGGAAACATCACTAATAAATGACTCGATTCAAACTCTATTAAACTAGACTTAACTTAAACTTGGACACTTAGGAGGGACGGTTTTGACACTTAACATGTGGTTGGGATTAGATTCTCCAACACTCCTTAATTACAACCACATAAAAAGTTCAATTAAGATACCTACTGGTCTTTGTCGCAGCTAGTTTTACAATTTAAAAATTGACTCCAATTTTTCTTCTTCTCTTTTTCCAGATCCTATAGCCTCTAAATTGTTTCAACTTTTTATCTTTGTTGTATCCTTCAAACCTCAGTTTCTTCATTTGCTGGTGCATGTCTTCCATTCTTCAAAGTTGTCTAAGCATATCTTGGACTTCTTCAAAAAACAACTTGTATGTGGGCTGCTGCCACATATTATCTTTTGTAGTGTTCTTTTCATCATCAATTTGCTGCAACATAAGATTATAATAAAATAATATTTCTTCACGATTCCAATACCTCAAAATTTCATTAATTTGTTCTTTATCAATATTGTCTTCAACATTCATTTCTACATCTTCTATGTAGACTTCATCAAGGCATGGTGTTGCAAGCCATGCCGCAAGAAAGTTTAATTCTTCTTCATAGTCAATTTGTGTACCTGCACACTCGAAATCAACATTAGAATTAAAAATATTTGGAGAACCACATTGGTTTTGTTCCTTCTTCTCTGCAATGAGATCTTTTTCTTGTTGCACTTCTTTCTTAATTGTTTCCTCTACATCTATCTTTGTTTTCTCTTTCTGGGCTTCCTTCTTTGCCTCTTCCTCTGTTTCTGTATTAATCTGTACTACTGCAAACAAGTTGTTTTCAACTGTCTCACCAAATAACATCATGTCAATATGATGTCTATGTTGCATCACCTGCAACTATTTATCATTACCCAACAATTCTTTATCAAAAGTAACATTAGAAATATTAATTGATGTATTCACTGTAGCATTGACTGCTACAATGGCAGTTTCATTGTCCTAAGCAAACTCTGTTGCTCATTTTACCAAATCTTCATCAGCAAGCTCTGTTGCTGAATTTACCAAATCTTCATGAGCTAGCTCTGTTGTTGGATTTACCAAATCTTCATCAGCGAGCTCCATTGTTGGAATCATCATATTGTCATGAGTAAACTCTCTTGCTAGAATCACCAAATTTTCATCCACCTTTGTGCACAGTGGGGTTCGCGGGCATCTACGTGCTCCTTCTCTCTTGCTTTTGTGACTTTTCCACACACATCTTCCATGTGTGGCTGAGCACAGTGGGATTCAACAATCCTCATCTTGATGTAGGTCTATTGATATAGATCCACCTTCAGCTTCAACTTCAGTGCTCCCCCTTGCACCAAAACATCTCTCAAGAGTATCCCAAGCCTCCTTAGTTGTTTTGGCTTCTGAAATCAGGGGAAGAATGTTGTGATCAAAAGATTCTTTTCTGCATTTTAATGTAAAGGCATCCTTTTGCCTCTTCACTTCGAGATCTAAAAAGATCTCAAACATATCATGTAGTCGCTTTGACTTTCTCATCCTCTTGGCTTTTCCCATTAACTCAACAAACAACATAAACTGTAAATGACATTACATCTAACTACAATAAAAAATGCTTCTTGGCTTCTACAAACAAATGAGTCTACAAATTTTCACAAAAAACAATGATTGCACAAAAACTTTTCCAAAAAAATCACAATGCCGAAAACCGATTAGAACAATACACCCTTTTCCTTTTCAAGACTTAGAAAAAATCTCCTTTAAATAAGTCTTTTTGAAAAAATTCTATACCTTCTTAAATAAAATTCAAAACATCTTTTCTTAAAAAATTCCCGGGCCCTTTAGCAATACCACCATATTCCAAATATTATACAAACCCCTTTCCTCAAACAAAACACATGGTCCCTTTTAAAACAAATGTTAATACTATTTTTGTGTATAAAAACGAATTTTGTTTTGTTTTAAAAAAACTTTAAGTATATCATTTTGTCCCAAATACAATGCACTTTTCATTAAAACATCACATGGGAATTTTATATAAAGCAAACCTTTAACCTTCGGCCTTATGCACATTCCATGCTCCTTCAAGCAACGGGGAACGCACATTTCATGCTGCTGCAACCAACAGGCTTTGCTGCTGCTGTCTTCGCTTCACGTACTTTGTTGGTTGATCATGAGACGCAGCCGCCATTACCTTAACTTTTCCAGCGAATCGCACTCCCAGTCCGCTTCTTGCCTCACCTTTGTCCTCTCGTGCCTCGTGGACGTCTTTTGAAATATCACGGGTGACGCTAACGCTCTGTGGGATGAGCAGAGTTCGCGTGCTAACTCTTCTGTCAACGGTGGTGAAGAGCAGCGTTAGTGCTCTAACGCACTGTCCATCACAACTAACCCGCGCCAATTGAAAATCCTCTGACTGCTCAGCGTCAGTGATGTTAGTTGCTCAGCGTTAATGGTGTTACTAAAGCACTAGTTTAATGCATTAGTAGTATTACTAACGCACTAGTTTAACCAATGGAAAGCGTTAATATGTTTCGCCTTTTCCTTGCTGTAGCTGGTTTTTTTGGTTTTCTTGCTCCTTCTCGCTGTCTTTTTGGTTTTCTTGCTCCTTCTTCAGGCTTCTTCAGGCCTCTTCAAACTTCGGTTGCTCTCTCAAAGAGGCTTACACTTTCTTTTCATTCACGTTGGGATTCTTATGCAAACTTGTCTCTCTCTGTTGTTCTCAGGGACTCTTACATAGAAAAGCTTGCTCTGATACAATGACAAAAATCGAAGAGAACAAAATGTGGAGCATAGTACATGCTTTTGTCACTATTACAAATCAATTACATCGGAAACATCATTAATAAATTACTGGAGTCAAAGTCTACTAAACTTGACTTAACTGAAACTGAAATGGGATAATTGGAGAGGCTATTTTGACACCCAACATGTGCTTGGAATTAAATTCATGAACAAGGTTGACTATGAAAGTCACTTTTAGCAAATTTAAACTTTCTATTGTGGGTGGATTTGTCTTCTTTAATTCAATTAAAAAAAACTAGCCCTCGAAGAAACTTACACTAGTCGCAGAAAAAATAATAAATTATTAGAATAACTAAATTAAATTATAATATTTTTTTGTTATTTAAAATTATATAGAATTATGTTAATTACATATAACCAAGCTTATGTATAAACGAAAAAATATATTATCGATTATTGAACAGTGGAAGCCAAAATACCCTTGTCACGTAAACTCAATGTTGCTAAAGGGCACTGAGTGGAATTTCTAATGCAAAGAAATCGTTTGTGAGCTTCACTAAAAGGGGATTACACTGGCCACCACAGCAGTGGAGTTTGATATGCTTTTCAGATTTACCCTAGCTTCAACAAATTAATCTTCTTGAATTGACAATCGAACTTGGACAAAACAATCGTCGGAAATGACTATCTCAACCTATTTTAAAGTGGTTAGTTAACGTGGGATGGTATCAACAGGGCATAACAAAATAGTTGATGAATTATCGAAAAAGGGACTACAGGACACGGAAGAAAGCATGTACATCATGATAAAAATAAAAGCAGAGGAGAAAGAAGTAGAAATTCTAAAAATGCCGGGAAAGATCATTGAAGTTAGATAAAAAATGCAGAACCTCATAGCAGATATGTTTATATTATATTTCTGTCTCTTTTTGTTTTTTTAGTTTTGTATAATTTTGTAACTAATTTTGTATAGAAATCATACAAAAAAGAGTCCATTAGGTATGAGATCTTCAGAAATGTGAAGGATCTGATCCACTTTTCAGATTCTATGTAAAATGCAAAAATGGATGAAGTACCATAATGTTGTATCCTTTAAATTACTACACAAATGAATGCTAGCATATCTATCAAGTTGTGTATATCCCAAGTTTATGATGACAATCTGTCCTTCATAAGAATGTATTGTTTTATTCCATATTAATAAAACAGATGATTTTTTCGTGCTAGAAAAAAAATCTCCGTATAAAAGAAAAACCTAAGTATAAACAGTTCTGTTATTTATTACTACTTAATTAGTGGATGAATTTATTTTTGTTTTTAATTAATTTTAATTTTTGATTTATCAAAAATTAAATAGATTTATATATTTTGGTATTAAATTGGGATATGATTAATAATTTGCATGTATACGTCTAAAACAAATCTGATTCATTTAAAATTATTAATTACTATTTGTGATTTAAAAACTAATATTAAGGAAAAAAAAAATTATATTTAAAGTAAGGTCAATGATAACTTTGAGTAAGGTTGATGGTATTTTAATGTGCCTTTATGTTATTAGGATAAATTTAGTTTACATAAGCATTTAGTTTATTGAAATGGTTAACAATTTCATGTATATAAGGTTTGTGTGTATCTTTTCATTATTATTAGGATTAACTCACTTTACATAATTATTTAGTTTATTAATCAGGAGTTTATTGAACTTGAGAGACAATCAATGTAGTATACACACCATGAATTTTCTATTAGTCTAAAATTTCACTACTCCATGATTTATACTATCTTTCATACCTTGTAAATAAAAGTGATTCAAAATTAAATCTAAACTAAGGCATAAATCTATGGCAATAAACAAAGTTGACAATATTCTCAGTCTCAACTAGGTTAATGGAAACCCTTATGTTAGAGTTACTCAAAACCATGGTTGTGACTTAACATTCGATTTTTTATTCTTGGTTGAGAACAAAATGATTTTTCACCTCTTTGATTCCTTAGAAAACATATTCTACAATAGCATCAAACAATGACCTATAGATCAAAAAAAATAAGTAGTAGATACATGTATAAATTTAACACAATACCCTACCTTTAGTGCCCCCTACAACGTGTGACCTATGTAGGCTCTAAAAGGTCACCAAAACAAAACTACTTTGTAATTCTCACACCACATTATCAATACTCTACTATGAGAGTTTATGTATATATAGATAACCTTCCAACTCCATAAATGGAGTGGCAGTGCCCTTGCAAGTTAGGGAGTATTGTGTGAAACATAACAAAAAATTAAAATGACATGACGAATAATTAAATCATGCCAGCTATTTGTTCCAAAGATCAAATCATTTGGGTTTTTTTATTCTTGACAATGGTATTAAATCTCCTCTATTTGTTGATGTCCAAGTAGAAGAATCTATGGTGTAATTTTCTAGCATGGGGTTCTCCATTCTTAATCTATTTCAAAGGGATCTAGAATGTTTATAGAATTATCAATTACTTTGGGATGTTTTCCTATTTGGCACCTCTAGAAATCATTCAAAACTAAGCATGGAAGCATGCCAATATAAAGCCTTCAAGGATTCTGATCAAAATTCTTGTGAACTTATCTGAGAATATGCCTAGTGCTTAAACCATCTTGATGAACTAGAGAATATATTGGATGACTTCGAGACTCTTCATAGGTCACATTAGCAAAATCATTTTATGCACTATAACTCATAGTAGTGTAAATAATTTCTTTTTGCCTCCTAATTCTATCCCTAAAATAAATTATTGAGATACTCAATGGTAGCTATATTTACCTTGACTGAAATTTTTTAATGGTATGAAAACAATTCAATTTGTAATGAAAGTGAGGCAAAATGGATATTTATTGGTATTAAAAATGGAACACTCCATATAGGGAAAATTTTAGGGGATAATATTCTCAGGTGGCCTAATTTTCGACACTTTTTCCCAAAAAAAATTTGCCAATTTCCATTTTTTCCAAATATGATTCACTCAAATTTTATAGTATAAAATTATTTTACCTTGAAAATTGACAAAAATTTATGCAAAAAAAATATAAAATTATTAGAAATCTAAATATTTTTATAGAAATATCATCAAATATTTTACAATTTGCATATTAGGGACTAGTATTATTCTCCAAGGTTTCTAAACTTTAAGGTAAACTCACATCCTTAAAATTTTCCTTGACTCCATTGGAAAAAAAATGTCAAAACAAAGGTTCATCATCACTGTCCACTTGGCCTAGTTGCATATACGTTATGAAATCCAAACTACTCTAGCTATGACACTCCCATATAACATTTCCCATATCAAAGACAAAAGATTAGGTTCCAAAACTCTCCAAGTTTGTGGTAACCTATGGTATTATCCATCTATATTTGTTATGTCCTCTCATCTTGTTCTTCTTAATTAATCCAAGACCTGTAGAATTGTTTTGTACACCACATAATAGGGTAGTGAAATCACAAACCTATCCACTTGGGTCCATACATTAGAAAAGAATATATATATAAAGTATATCCATGTTTAGAGAGAAACTAAAGAAATGGCATCCCATGGGGTTCTTTCTTTTTGAATAATCTAAAAAAAATTCCCAAATATTATGAGAAACTTGGAACTTCCAAAGAATAAGCCTTTACAACCTACTAATACTCTATGACTACAAACCTCTTGTAATGTCAAGTAGTTACAAAATCTCTTAGATGAAATCTTAACCTTTGGTAATAGTTCACTATTACACTTGGAAATTGGTATTTGTCCCTAATCATTAATTTTACTTCTATCACCATTTGTGAATAGAAGTATGTATCATTTTTCCATTGACTAAGATTAAGAATATAAGACATAAAATATCATAGTTTGACATCCCAAATGTAGGGGTTGGGTTTTCCATGATAGTTGTCTTGATAAAAGAAATTGAAATGATATAATTCACATAATAAATTTGTAATAACCCTAGGTTAAAAGTCCATGTAATAAAGTTATTAAAGGAAAAATAAGACCAAGGTCATGGGACACGTATTCCAAGTTGAATGTTGGGTAAAACATCCTAGTGAGTGTCATTTCGGTTTATTATGGCTACAAAAACTGGCAAGGGAAACAGAAAAGGAAAAGAGACAATAATTGACATTTTACTTGTGAAAATAAAGGAAATAGGAGAAAAGGGAGATGAAAGGTCATAGGTTTGCATGATAGTAAATTGAAGAAAAACAAAAGCAATTGAAGAAAATATAGACCTCAATAATAAAATTGCTTCTAAGGATCAGTTCACAACTTTTCATTAGTTTGGCTTTGGAATTAGTTTCAGAAAGAGAATAGCACTAAGACGAGGATGCAAGAAAGCAAGCAAGCAAAGGGAGGTAAACAAAGGACAAGAGAAGAAAAATATAAGTAAGGAATGGTGGATTTACTGGCTAGTAATAGGTTGCATGTATGATTTCCTAGTTGGTTTGTGAATGCATGGTACATGAATTTGTGTATTTGGTTCTTTTGTTGTATTTGGCATGGGTTTTTTTAGGTGTAACAATGGTTTGAGCCTTTCATTTCCATTTCCAAATAGCCATGGTGTACTAGGGTTTTGTTATTTAATTGAGCTTTGGATTGTCAAAGCATTTTAGAACTGGGTGAGGTGGTCTCCGAAAAATTCCCAAGGTTTGGGGGTGGAGGTGGTTTAATCTTTAGGAAGCCCTCGACAGGTTGGTGGAGACAAGAAAATTCTTCAAGTTAATAGTGAATAAATGTCAAGGTATCTAATAATTTTTTGGGCTTAGTGGTCTCTTGAATGATTTTGGCAGGATCACGGTAGCCTGAGGGTGGAGGTGGTTTAATATTCCGGAACCCCAAGTTGTTTAACTAACGGTTTCCTTATGTGATCTCTTGATTGGTTTTGGTGATATCAAGGGAGAATAAGGGTGGAGGTGCTTTAATCTCCGAAAAGCTCTGGTTGTTTATGTCTTTGATCCCACATTCATGATTCAAATATGGCATTGGGGTGATTTGTTGAAAGAAAGATTTGGTTCAGCTCAATCTATGGTTGATTGGTATGTCGAAGTCCCTGAATTGGTTTGATTTTATATTAAATTAATAAGAGTTATTTTCTTATTGTGTTGTATGATCATTTGTACATGTTATTATGGTGATTTTCGTGTTGTTGTGTCATGGTTAATAATATGGTTATATTTTGGTTATAAGCATGGATTTGCAATGTGTAACCCCCCACTGGTAGTAGATTAATTTTGCAAATAATTACTTTGTTTTACTCAACTTCATTTTACTATAGAGACTTGATTTCATTTGATGATGTGGTGTTAATATGAAACTAGTTATAAAGTTTTGATAAAGATAAGTCAACCACAAGTCACGGGGATAGAATAAATGGAAATATTTCATACCCAAAAGTACTTAGAAGGAAGAAACAGTTGGGATCACGATTACCTATCCAACTTCTTTTCCGAGAAAGAAAGACTTTGAAAAAAATAAGCCTATAGGGTATTATGCCTGAGGCAAGAGAGTGGAGGAAAAACTGAAAAGAGGAAGTTTGGAGAATTGTCGCTTGATGTCAGAATTCATAATCCTTGAGTTGGTGGGCTAATGGGATTTACTGAAGGAAAAGAACCTAACATTGAAGCTGATTGGGATGGCATGGTCTAGGGAATCCGAGAAAAAAAGGAAGTTTCTCCTGTGTATGAAATCGGCTCAGGGGGAGTACCAAAGGTCTTCTTGTTCTCATAGGTTGGGAGTAACGTTCGACTGCCCTGTGGTATTGTGGTTGGCAACTCAGTAAAGTACATATAAGCATGTGTCTAGTGATTTTTTTATTAATTATAGAGAATTGGTTCTCTTTCTTAATTCAGAAACCGTGTATCTCAGTGATAATATGGTAGTTTGTCTGTGGAGGAAAGGAAAAGATTTTTGTATGAAATTATCACTATGAATTAATTAAGTACATATACGTGAAATCATGAACTGTGAAATCATAGGAATTATTATCTCTATACTTTAATTGCATTTCGAAAATTATTGTATTTGCATTAGAAGGAATAAGAGAAAATTAAACATGAAACATAAGTTGGAAAAGTAGATACTAAAAAGGTCTCGCAAAATATACATTTCTTGTAAGACAATTTAAACATAACTCCAACTCATTGAAACGAATTAACTCGTTGTGAAACTGAGATCATAATTTCATACTTATTTGACAAAGGTAAAACTAACTGTAATATATTACCGGAATTCGAGTTAATTACTTGGGCCAGCTAGCGAGGTAGCACCTTGGGAACAATCTCAAGCTCTCCTTAAAAAATTAGGAAACAGGTCTTAAACAACCCAAAAAGTTCGTGGGTAATTACTATATTAGATGTATAAGAAAGAAAGTGAATATAGAATACTAGAGATGGAGCCATTTACAAAAGAAACAAGGAAAACACTAATCCCTTAAAACCCGAGTTTCATTATCAGAATTATAGACACAGTTACAAATAGAATACCACATCTAAATTGTCGGTAAATCCATTAATGTATAGAATATAATTCCCTATTTCAGTAACAGAATATAACATTATGATTTCATATGTCCGTAACAAAATATAACCATATGATTACATATTTCAGCATAAGAAATTAGTTAATTGTCAACAACGACATAGTTCATATCTTAAGACTGCTAATGGAAAAGCAACAAAACAGAGAGGTGGGATGAAACCCTTTCGGAATCAAAGAACAAGAGAATATTATAGAAACAAAAAAAAGACGACTCACTTCGATCCATAGAATAAAGTCAACCGTCACCATAGCAAGACACGTACAAGTTACAGTTCTTTATTTACAGATTGTGCAAAACTATCAAAAGTTTGCTAGGGCAGTAACCCTTAACTTGCAGCTAGATCTTCCATTTAGGAAGGGCTTAATATTACTTTTATAGAAAATAAATGTTGGTAGAACCCACACCTGATCACTGGAGTTGATGTTCTTAAAGAACCCTCGACGAAACAACTCTAGAACCCACGAGGTTACCTGTAGCCGAGAGAAAAGTGGGTAGTCAGGGTATAAGGGAAATAGCTAAAGATATGAAAAGAATCGAAGAATGAGGAGACTTACCTTGGTTTGGAGTAAGGAACAAAACAATCAACTCTGTAAACCGATTATGGAGACTAGAATCTGTGTTCTTGGAACTTCTGTGTTTGCTGAAGATAGAGTCTTCCGCCATGGTGTTATATTGCATATACATATATAAAAGATCACTACACATACAGAGAAATCCACTAACTTTTAACCAAACTGTATTGTTAACCACATACTATGAACAAAGCTATACCGAGGGTTTGATGGAGGAAAACAGTAAGTCGAGGCATTACCTAGCATGTCATGGGCAGAGAATTAGAGATGATAGACATTACCCAACAATGTAACGCATAAAACTAGAAACTCACTAGAGTTGTAGACCAAATAGAAACATTCGACGATGCGATGGAATGAGGGCTTCAGCAATCCTAGTGCCAATGGTATTTACCCTCATCCAACTCACAAAACTCCTCTGTTGTCGATGCAACCCTAACACATATCTGACGTTGATCAAGGGGTAATACCAACGCTACCCAACACCGTTGATATGCCACTCATCTGACAGATGAAAGCGAGTCAGGTGTCCAACAAGCGGAGAAGTCTAGAACAGTCGAAGACACTAGGTTACAGAAACCCGAGGTTGAACTGGGTGAGGGGTATGCTTTGGTTAGCTCTGCTCCACTGTAAGGAGGCTTCGAACCCAACAACGAACCTAAACCTTTGATAAGTGCATATATATATATATATATATATATATATATATATATATATATATATTAATTAAAGAACCATACCGGAGTTAATAAGATTCACATAAAATGGGAGTGAGTTAAATAATGCTCATATGTAAAGTATTTGAATTAATAGGTGGCAATATATATATATATATGTGTGTGCATGTGTATTCAATAAAATAAATGAGTGTTGTCATTGCATTAATTATTAAGCTTACCATAACAACTAACACATTCCTATAATATAGTAAAGAAATAAATAACAAATTATGGGGATGTGTTACTGGTGGTATCAGAGTTAAAAGCCCTACATTCAGGAGGACCCTATTGGATGCAAATAAACTATGTTGTTTGTGTACAAATAAATGAAGATAGAGGAAGAAGGATCACTATGAGGAGAAGAGGCGGATCTATCTCCACACCACTAGCAAGACCCAACACTAAGCCTGAGTCGATACTGGTGGAAGGAACAAATCCTAAGCGATTGAATCAATTCGATAATGAATCTCCTAACCAGGTTGTCGCAATGATGGAAACAATCCAACAAGTCCAATCATAAATAGCAACCCTTCAAACTAAAAATGAGTGTTTGGTGTGTGAGAAAAAATGTATTATGAAGAGCTTAAAATATAAGAAGAATCATTATAATTCGAAACATAGCTCTGATAATGGTAATCAATCAGAATATCACATAAGGGAAGAGGAAACTATACCATAGGAAATTAAAACACAGGAATCCGAAGGGAATCAGAAAATGCAAGGAAAAGAATCTAGAGACACATTAGATAGTGACAGACATAAAAAAATAAAGAAATAGAAAGTTGTATTGCAAGGCAAATTTAAGAAGATTCAACCTCCAAGTTATGATGGTGAAACTAAGGAATCAGCAGAGTCTTAGTTAATAAATATAACCAAGTACTTTCAAATATATGATTATGATGAAAATTTAAAGGCTCGATTAGTTGTTTACAAGTTACGAGGAAAGGCTACTTTATGGTGGGAGGAAGTAAAAGTGGTACATGTCATTGACGAGTAGTCAATTACTTGGGAAACATTACAGAAACATTTCAGGAATAAATATCTGACATAATGGTTTTATGATGACAAAGCTAAAGGATTTCATGAGCTAAGGTTAGGGCAGATCACTATGAATGAATATATGGCCAAATTTACCTTTTTATTATGATATGTAACATATTTACAAGAGAAGAAAGCTAAGGTGCAAAGATTTGTTAGTAGCCTACCAATGCATATGGAAGAATGACTTGAGTTTGAATATCCTAAAACCATGGATGATGTTGTCAGGAAGGCGCGCATTCGCCATTAGCAAATGCATAAAAGGGATAATAGTAAAGGCTGGACTAGTAAGAAGGGGCAAAGAACTGCACAAAATAACAAAAATAACATAATGGGTAATTTGAGAAATACTTTTTAGGGAAAACAAGGAAAAAATATCGAGAGAATTTAACAGAAGTTTCTATCTCCGAATGATACTAAACCAGTGGAACCATCTATTAAGTTTGAGGGTATTTTAAGATAGAAGCCTCAACTGCAATGTTAGGGTTGCGGGGGTGCACATTATGTAAACAATTGTCCATATCATGGAAGACTTGAACCGATTAATGCTATAAAAGAAGATTCTACAATAGGAGAGGTGGTCAAGGCCATACCGAAAATCAATGCGGCACTAAAAAATTGTCAAGTAGAGTACCAACTCAGCATGATTAAAGTTGAAGCTAAGTTGTTCAATCATACTATTTCTATTTTAGTAGATTCTGGTGCCAGTTTAAGTTATGTGAGCCCTAAGATAGTAGATATATGTTAGCTACAAACTTGGAATTTACAACTAGCCACAAGGGCAAAGAGACGTGTGATGGTTAAAGTAGAAAATTGTTTAGTTGAGTTAGCAGAGAAACCCATAAGAACAAATATAAATCTTCTACCTCTGGGGTCCTATGGCATTATAGTTGGAATGGATTGGCTAGAAGCCCATTAGTCTCTGGTAGGTTGAAGGGAAAAAAATATTAGCTACTTGAATGAAGTAGGTGTCAGATGTAAAATTCAAGGAGTGAAAGGACCTATATAGTTGAGATCAATCATTGCCTCCTAGTTATGAAAATTCTTACGAAAATGCTACTAGATATATGCAATCCACATAGGTTATGCTATGTCTAAGGAGAAGATGTCTACTCTAGGGAATATACCTATAGTTCAATAACTTGAAAATGTATTTCTTGAAGAAATACCAGGGTTGCCACCCAAAAGAGACATAGACTTCACTATCGAATTAATCCGAGGAGCTTCCTTGGTATGAAAATCTCCCTACATGATAAGTGTACCAGAGATCACTGAATTAAAAATTAAATTACAGGGATTGTTGAATAAAAATTATATTCATCCAAGTATACCACCCTAGGGAAGCCTAGTGATGTTCGTTAAAAAGGAGGATGGCACCCTAAGACTGTCCATCGATTATTGACAACTAAACAAATTGATCATTAAAAACAAGTATCCACTACCCAGGATTGACGATCTGTTTGACCAAGTCAAGGGTGCCAAGGTATTCTCAAAAATTGACTTACGATTAGGATACCACCATATTAGAATAAAAGAGGAAGATATATGCAAGACTGAATTCAACACTCGTTATGGACACTATGAGTTTGTATTTTTACCCTTCAGATTAACTAATGCCCCGGCTACATTCATGAGTCTTATGAACAGGATATTCCACTCGTACCTTGATAAATTTGTATTAATTTTTATCGATGACATTTTGATTTATTCTAAAATCCTAGAGGAGCATCATAAGCACTTACAAATTGTGTTGCAAACCTTAAGGGAACACCAACTATATGAAAAATACAACAAATGTGAATTCAACAAAGAGAAAATACAATATCTAGGGCATATCATCATAAAGGAAGGTGTAGTGGTAGATCCGGAAAAAATCAAATTGATCATAGAGTGGTTTATCCCTAAGAATGTAGCAGATATTCATTCTTTTTTGGGTTTGGCATGATACTATCGTCACTTTATTGAAGGATTCTCTTAAGTGGCACATCCCTTGACTTCTATGTAGAAAAAGGGTAAGGAATTCAAGTGGTCTATAGAATGTTAGCAATTTTTTTATCAGCTAAAGAATTTGTTGATCATTGCACCCATTATAAGGATAGCAGATCCAAATAAAGAATTCATGGTATGTACGACCGCATGACAAACTGGAATTGGAGGCGTATTGATGTAGAAAGTTTGAGTGGTGGTGTATGAATCACGAAAGTTAAAGGAGCATGAAAAATGCTATTCAACCTACACCTTAGACCTTACAACAATAGTTCAAGATTTAAAGATTTGGAATCATTATCTTCTAGGGAAGAAATTCATCCTTATGATAGATCACAATAGCCTAACTAATTTCTTTCATCAACCAAATTTGAATGCCCATCAGGCAAGATGGACTATGTTTTTAAGTGAATTTAACTTTGACATCAAGCATCTGAAGGGAAAGGAAAATCAGGTGGCCGATGCTTTAAGTCGAATATTGAATTGTATTTATGAGATTTCTGTTAGTAAAATAAATTTTGACTTTACAAATCAAATTAAAGACATTGCTCTAAAAGATCCTAAATATCATTTCTTATGGTAGCAGGCAAAAAAGGAAGACAACTCAGAAAGAAATTTGGGCTATAATGTTGACAATAAAGGTATGTTGGTATATAAGAACCACATATATGTACCCAACCAGCAAGCTGTTAAAATATTTATTCTAGATGAATACCACCGAAACCCATATACCGCACACCCAGGGTACCAAAAATTAATTACAACATTAAGGAGAGATTATTTTTGGCTGGGCATGAAGGTAGAGACAATCTAATACTTAGCACAGGGCTTAGAGTGCTAGCAAGTGAAGATAAATAATCAACGCCCCGCATAATTACTTCACCCTCTGCCTGTTCTAGAACAAAAATGGGAGATTGTAACATTAGATTTTATCACTGGGTTTCCAAAATCAAGAAGACATAATAACTCTATAATGGTAGTAATGGATAAATTAAGAAAAGTTACACATTTTATACATGTACAATCAACTTATAAGGCGGTACAAATTGTTGACATCTTTATGAAAGAAATTTTTAGGTTACATGGGATACCTAAAATGGTAATCTCAGACAGAGATGTAAAGTTTACTTCCACCTTCTAGAAGGCCTTGGTTACTGGTTTGAGCATCCAGGTACAATTTAGTACCACCTATCACCCACAAATCAATTAGTAAACCAAAAGAGTCACTTAGGTGTTAGAAGATATGCTTAGGATGTATGTAATGCAACAGCCCACAAAATGGGAGGAATATTTACACTTGGTGGAATTTTCATATAACAATAGTTATCATGCATCATTAAGAATGAGCCCATTCGAGGTATTATATGGAAGAAAATGTAGAATACCTGGCAATTGGAATAGCCTAAAGGATAAGTTGATGTTGGGACCAAAGATGCTTAAAGAGATGGAAGCTACAATAAAAAGGGTTCGATACAACTTAAAAGAAACCTGGGATCGGAAAAAACATTATGCTGATCAGTGGAGAACCTACCAAGAATATCCAATCGTAGAGCATGTTTATGTGAGGATAAAACCCAAGCGAAGTAATTTGAGGTGGAGTGGATGCTCCAAATTAGCCCCTCGATTTTGTGGCCCATTCCAAATCATTGCTAGAATTGGCCTAGTGGCTTACCAGTTAGCCCTACCTACTCATATCCATGTGCACAATGTGTTTCATGTTTTTTTGTTAAAGAAATATATACATGACCCTAAACACATCATTCATTGGTGGGATGTACAGGTAGTAAAATAGATTATTCCTTATAAAAAAAAATATGTTTCAAGCATATTGTTGAGGAATAACAATAATAATCTTTGATGGGAGGTTGAACCAAACTGGGAATCCTAGTCGAGCCCATGTGTATTCTCAATCGGAGAGAAACGACATTGGGAAAAAGAGTTATCCCCCAGTTTAAAGTGAAATGGAAACACTTAGTCCGAAAGAGGCTACCTGGGAGGATGACCAATTCATGCATGAAGCATACCAAAGTCTATTCCGGAGGCAAGAAAACACCAGAAATAATGTTTCTCTTAAGTGGGGGAAGATGTAACACCCCACTGGTAGTAGATTAATTATCAAAGAATTACTTTGTTTTACTTTACTTCATTTTAATATAGAGACTTGATTTAATTTTATGATGTGGTTTTAATATGAAACTACATATAAAGTTTTGATAAAGAGAAGTGAGGCAAAAGTCATGGGGATATAATAAAGAGAGAGATTTCATACTTGGAAGCAGTTAGAAGGAAGAAACAATTGGGTTGGCAGTTAGTGGTCTAACTTCTCTTCGAAGAAAAGAACACTTTGAAAAAAATAAGCCAATATGGTAGAGGTACCTAAGCCAAGAGAGAGGAGGAAACGTCGAAAATAGAAAGTTTGGAGAATTGTTGGTTGATGCTAGAATTTAGAACCCTTGAGCTGGTTGGCCAATGGGATTTATTGAAGGAAAATAACCTAACATTGAATCTAGTTGGGACTTGGTGGTCTAGGGAATCTGAGAAGCAAAGTAAATTATTCTTGTGTATGAAATCAACTCGGAGGGAGTACCAGAGGCGTTTTGTTTCTCGTAGGTTGTAAGGAATGTTCGACTCCCCTATAGTCTTGTGGTTGGTAACTTAGTAAAGTACAAATAAGTATGTGTCTAGTAAACTTTTTGTTAATTAGAAAGAACTAGTTCTCTTTCTTAATTCGTGAAATTATCACTATGAATTAATTAAGTGCATAGATGTGAAATCATGACCTGTGAAATCATAGGAATTATTATCTCTGTACTTTTACTATATTTGGAAAATTATTCTATTTGCATTGGAAGGAATAAGAGCAAATTAAATAGGAAACATAAGCTGGAAAAGTAGATACTCAAAGGTTCTCAAAAAGTATACATTTCTTGTAAGACAATTTAAACAAAACTCCAACTCAATGAAAAGAATGAACTCATTGTGAAACTAACTTCAAAATTCCATACTTAATTAACAGAAGAAAAACTTACTATAACAAATTGTAGGAAGTCAAGTTAGCTCCCTTGGCCAACTAGCATGGTAGCACCGTGGGAACAATCTCAAGATCTCCTTGAAAAATCAGGAAAGAGGTCTTAAACAATTGAGAAACTTCGTGGTTAATTACTATATTAGATGTATAAGCAAGAAAGTGAATAGAGAATACTAGAGATGGAACCAGTTACAAAAGAAACAAGGAAAATATTGATCCCTTAAAACCTAAGTTTGATTATCATAATTACAGAAATAGTTACAAAAAGAATACCACATTTAAATCCTGGGTAAATCCGTTAATGTATAGAATACAATTCCCTATTTCAGTAACATAATATAACATTATTATTTCATATGTCCGTAACAAAATATAACCATACAATTTCATATTTTAGCATAAAAAATTAGTTAACTATCAACAACAACATAGTTCATATCTTAAGTCTACTAATGGAAAAACAACAAAATAGCGAGGCAGGTTGAAACCCTTTCGGCATTAGAGAACAAGAGAATAGTGCCAAAAAAACAAAAACAAAAAACAAAAACAATAAAAACAGAAAAAGACAACTGGCTTCGAGCCATAGAATAAAGACGCCCCTTGTTATAGCAAGACATGTACAAGTTATAGTTCTTTATTTACATATTATGCAAAACCATCAAAAGTCTGCTAGGGTAGTAACCCTTAACTTGAACTAAAATCTTCCATTTAGGGAGGGTTTAATATTACTTTCCTAGAAAAAAATGTTCATAGAACCCACACTTGAACACTGAAGCTGACGCTCTTGAAGAACCCTCAACGAAATAAAACCAAAACCCATGGGGTTACCTACAACCGAGAGAAAAGTGGGTAGTCATGTTTTAAGGGAAAATATCCATAGATCTAAAAAGAATCTAAGAATGAGGACACTTACCTTGGTTTGGAGTAAGGAATAGAACAAGCCACTCTGTAAACTGATTATGGAGAATGAAATCTGTGTTCCTAGATCCTATGTGTTTATTGAAGATAGAGTCTTTTGCCATGGTGTTATCCTGCATACACATGTATTAAATATCACTACACATAGAGAGAAATCCACTAAAATTTAACCAAACGGTATTGTTAACCAAATACTATGAACAAACATATACTGAGTGTTTTATGGAGAAAAATATTAATTCGGGGTGTTTCTTGGCATGCCACGAGCACTAAGAATCAAATATAATAGACATTACCCAACCATGTAATGCATAAAACTATAAATTCATAAAAGTTGCAAAGAAAATGAGAGCAATCGACAAAGCGAGAGAATGAGGGCTTGGGTTGTCCTCGCGCCAAGGTAGTTACCCTCATCCAACTCACAAAACTCCTTCGATGCTGATGCAGCCCTAACAAATGTCTACCATTGATTGAGGGGTAATCCTAATGCCACCCAACACTGTCAATCTGCCACTAATCTTACGGAGGAAAGAGAGCCAGGTGGCCAACATGCGGAGAAGTATGGAATGTTTGGAGATCCTAGGTTACAGAAACCCGAGGTTTAACTAAGTGAGCGGTATGCCTTGGTAAACTCTGCCCCACTATAAGGAGGATATAAACCCAACAATGAACTTAAACCTTTGATAATATCATATATATATATATATATATATATATATATATATATATATCTATATATATATATATATATATATATATATATATATATATATATAATATATATATATATATATAGATATATATATATAAAATCTATATATATATATGTATATTAAAGCACTACACTGGGAGTTAATAAGATTCATATAAAATGGTAGTGAGTTAAACAATTCTCATATGTAAAGTATTCGAATTAATAGGTGGTGATATATATATATATATATATATTGAATCAAATAAATGAGTGTCTTCACTGCATTAATTATTAAGTTTACCATAACAACTTGCACATTACTAGATAGTAGTACATAAAATAAAATATGGGGATATGTTACACAAAGTACTCTAGCTATGTCTTATTCACAATTTGATAAGTATGTGATGGTTAATGAATTCATGGGATAACAAGTGTTATTGAAACTATTATGAGAGTGCATTATACCTTCTTAGCGATTATCAGATAATTTTTAGACTCCAATGTTCAAATATGCATTCATGACTATAGATTACATGCTCATCATACATTTGATGAAATGACTGGCATGGTTAGGTAGTGGTCTAGAGGTTAGTCTAAAATGGTGGCTCGAACTTTGGGACCGAACCCTCTAAAATTGAATTTTTGGGCTATAATTGTACCCTTATAGGATTATTCATGTGGTTGGAGGCCTATAACGACATGGAGGCCTTGTCATGCATGAACTTGTGGGCCCAAGTCAGCAAAAATGAAATCTAGCTCAGGGATTGGGCACTTGGAGTGGTTGCTTATCTCTTTAGTGTATCGTAGCTCAGTAGGAAGGTTAGTAAAGTTCAATTTTGTTGACTCCACTTCCTTAAATTTACTTAGGAAGTTGGGTCATGTCATAGTAGCCCTCATCTCATGTTTACCTTGGAAGGCCAATTAAAGTGGGTAAATGTGAAAGGAGGCATTATAGATTAGTATCAGAGCGTGGTTCAAAGACTTGGACTGACTGGGAATAAAGTGTTTGTCATACGTTCATTTCAATGTCTATATGGTTTTTATGCATGCATTGTCATGGTTATGGTTATCGTGCATGAGGTACTTATATGCAACTAGTATTATCATGCATGATGTTGGTATATTGATATGATTATGTATATACATGTATTATGGTAATATGGATTGATTTTGTAGACGAGGTAACCTCCCCTAAACTTCACTACAGTATGTGGACTATGTTTTTATTTGGTTTATCTGACATGGTATGTTTTCAGGAAGAATAGGATCAAATATGACTAAGAAAATTGTGGATTATAGTTCATGAGATTCTGCTTATAGATCAGATGAGCATCATAGAGATGAGTACTATCTAGACGTAGAAAACAACTTTAGAAGTTTAAAGGCATAAATATGGAGTTGCAAGGAATATAATGACAAAATCATTCATTCATCGGAAAGGATTGTCAGGGCATAGGAGAAATAAGTAGAGGTCAATATAGTTATTCTTCAGAGTTTTTCAAACTTGCAAAGAAAAGGACATCCATGGATCAGTTATGAATAGGAGTATAAGACTAATGTGGCATATGGTAGTGGGTCTCAAGGTGGGTACAAGTTGGATAAGAATGATACAGTCAAAGATGGTAGGTTCTTGAATACACCTGATAGGAGAGGCAGTGGTTATGGGTTCTATTCTAGTTCTATTTTAGAGAGGTTTCATGGTTATTATCATTATGATCCTTACAGGAGGAGTGAGAGGGCATATTTTCCATATGAGTTCAAGAAATCCAAGCCACCTACATTTAATGGAGAGCTGAAGAAACTAGAAGATGCAAAGGCATGGTTACCTAGGATGAATGAGTGCTTTGAGCTACAAAATTACATAGAGAACATGAAGGCCACGATAGTTATTTTTAGCCTCAAAGGGAAAGCACAAATCTAGTGGGAAGATGTGAAGTGTGTTAGATACATTAGGACGAAGGATTTGAGTTGGCATGAATTCAAGAGGCATTTCAGGAAGAAATACTTATTAGAGAGGTACTGTGATAGAAAATCCAAGGATTTCTATGAGTTGAAGATGGGATCTATGAGAAAGAGTAGTACATGACTAAGTTCTTGGATTTGTTGAGATATGTGTCGTATCTTAAGGATGAGAAGACAAAATTTTAGAGATTCATCATTGGACTAAAATTAGCTTTCAAGGATTAGATTGAGTATGATGAGTCTTGGTTGTTGGAGGAAGTCATTCGAAAATTGAAGCATTCTTATGAGCAATCCAAGCATAAGAGGAAGTCTAAGTACGGTTAGAAAGGGAATGACGAGACTAAAGGAAAGTGACCACTAAAGCAGGGAAGACTTGAGGATGCAGACGAGAAGTAAAATGTTGCTCCTTACAACAAGTTTAATGTAGTTGAGAAGGAACATGGACCTCAACATGGAGAGAAGTTGAACATAGGTAGTGAGCTTTTGTTGTGTTGGATATGTGGAAAATATCATCACAAAAAGGATTGTTTGTTGTATAAGGGTGGTAGGACTCATATTTGTAGTGCTTAGGAGGCATAGACAGTTCAAGATGTTGGATAGTGCCTTCCTCATATCTATGGAACATTTGATAACAAGCAGATGGGCCATCAAGCATCCATTAAATAAAATTATAATTATAATTATTAATTAAACCAGTCTGGATCCATCTTAATGCCAAATATACTAAGCGTTGAGATGATGAAATATGTTTATCATATACAAACCTCTTTTCAAGTGAAAATAAATTTGATCCCTCCATGCGCTTGGTAGATCCAAAGTTACAATAGATCTAGGTAGAGTTTAATAAATTTAAGTTTTTAGGTTTTTATACCAATAAGTTTTTATCATTTCATTTTGATTTATAACTATGTTTAATAAATATTATCATAAATAAAGTTTATAATAAATATTATTATAAATAAGTTCATAATAATTATTATGTTAAATTTTATACTTTTATAAGTGGTTTATTTTAAATTTTTAAATTATTTTTAAATATTTTATAACACTTTTTTTCCAAGCTTATAATAGTTATTATCACACATAAATATTATCTTTTAAAGAAAACAAAAACAAAAATTATCATTAATAATGATGATAAAACTCAAATTAATATTAAAAACAATATTATTAAAAATGAAAATGTCTTTCGGATTAATCACATCAATAGGATTTGATCGATGTTTCGAACCACCTAATGTGGTTCATCCTCAGAACAATATTATTAGTATATTATTCATAATAAAAATATTATGACTAATACAATATTAATGATGTTTACAAAAATAATGTTAATAATGCTATTAATCATTAAAAAATTATAAATTATAAACATTTAATGTTATTAGCATAATAACATTTAAAGTATTAATAACATTTAAATTATAATAGTTATATTAATAACATCTTATTAGTAATATATATTAATAAAAGTTATTTCTTATTGGACTAATTGTATATAACTTTGGGATTAATATTATAAACCCAAGAATTTAATCCCTTGGGTTTATTAATTCATTGAGTTTATAATATTAATCTTTTTTGCTTATATTATTAATAATCCATTGCATTTATTAATCCTAAGGGTTTATAATATTGATGATCCCTTGGGTTAATTAATCCCTCAGATTTATAATATTAATCCCTTGGTATTTAATATTAAATTCTTGGGTTTATAATATTAATCCTTGGGTTTATTAATCATAAGGGTTTATAATATTAATCTCTTGGGTTTATAATACTAATGTTAGGGTTTATAATCCTAAGGTTTAATATATTTATCTTAGATTTTATAACTTTGGGGTTTGTAATATTAATCTTAGGGTTTATAACATTGGGTTTTTGATGTTAGGGCTTATCATATTCATTTTAATATTATGGCTTAATATTGTGATGTTGGAATGGTACATAAATGTGCCCAATGTCACAGTGTGACAAATATTGTTCAATGTGACAATCAATCTCACAATGATTGCCACAATGTTACATTGCATTGAAATTTATTCAATGTCTCAATGTAACATTACAAAATTGGGGTTTAATAATAGGGTTTATAAAATTATGGTTTATATTATCGGGTTTATAATATTGAACTTAATATTGGATTTAAAATATTGTGGTTTAATATTAGGTTTATAATATTGGGGTTTATAAGATTTAATTTAATATTATGGCTCAATCTTGGGTTTTATAATCTTATAGTTTATAATTTTGGATTTTAGAATGTTAGGGTTTCTAATATTTGGTTTATTATTATGAAATTAGAATTGTATGAAAATATATCCAACATCGGAGTGTGACAAGAATCACCACAATGCAACAAGTAGTGTGACAATCATTATCATAATGATACATTACATTGTAATTTACATAATGTCACATTGAAACATTAAATAAATTACGACTTAACATTTTTCTTTATAATATTCAGTTTAGGGTTTATTTGATTTATAATATTGGGTTTATCATTTATAATCTAAAGGTTTATAATCCTTTGGGTTTGTCATATAAATCCTAGGGATTCAATATCAATCCCTCAGGTTTATTATCCATTGGGTTTATAATATTGATCCCATATTAATTCCTCGTGTTTATAATATTATTACTCCATTGGGTTTATTAATCTCTTGGTTTTATTAATACCTCGAGTTTATAATATTAGTCCCTATTATGTATAATAATATCTTAGAGTTTATAATAATAATCTTAGGTTTGTTATATTAATCCCTTCGATTTATAATCCTTTGTGTTTACAATATTATATTAGGGTTTCTATAAGTAAGTTTTAATACCAATTCTAGAGTTGGTAATATTAATCCCTTGAGTTTATAATTCCTAGGGTTTATAACATTAATAAACTCTTGGGTTTACTAATCCCTTAGGTTTATAATACTAATAATCCCGTGAGTTAATTAATCCCTTGGGTGTATAATATTAACCCCAATGGTTTTTAATATTAATCCCTTGTGTTTATTAATTTCCTCAGTATATTGATCCCTTGGGTTAATAATATTAATAATCCCTTAGGTTTATAATATTAATAATCCATTGCGTTTATGATATTAACAATCCCCTTATGAATGTTTTACAGGGAATTGATGTTCGAGCGAACAGGTAGGGTTTCAATGGATTCAATCTAACAACCCTGTAGGCATACAAGACTGAGAAGGGATAGCCACAACATTCTATAAAGGACCTACTGACAGGATCCATGAGTGGAATGGCAGGGGGGATATACCCTCCTACCAGAATATTGCAACAACAGAATCTAGCTAGTACGACACAGTAGGTAGCAACAGAGGCCATGGAAAAGGACCTCTAGTCTTGGGAGCTAAATGGCAAGTGGGACTGGGTGGTAAATGTCTACTGAGGGCGACTAAGAAACCAAGATTTTTGATACCAAATAATAAGCTGGAAAAATACCAAAAATATGTGAAGGACCATGCCCTTATATGCAACTTTATTTGGGATTTGCCAATAGAGAAGAAATTGATCAAATGGATCAAGCAATGATGATAGCCGAAAGGTCACATCGATCTCAAGTTAGGAACGAAATGCTTTTCTACAATGATTTGCGCTAACCTAGAAGACAAAGAGAAGGTGTTTGAGGATGAACCCTATTTCTTCAACAATGCATGACCATTCATTCGACATTCGGGGGAATGATATAACCCAGGTAAGGAAAATCTACTCATAGCCCTAGTCTGGGTTTTACTGTTTGACTTACAAATGGATTTCTAGGATCCAGAAATCTTGGAAGGGATTGGTAATTCTATTGGAACCTTTGTCAAAGTTGCGGACTCTACACGAAAAGGCAGGTAGACCTCTTATACCAGAATCTGTGTATACATGAATATCATTGAACCGCTTCCAGACTACATAGAACTGGAATACCATGACGAGATCTAGCAGCAACCCTTAGACTATGAGCACATCCCTTTTAGATGTCGTCAATGCCATGAATATGGTCACCTGTACTGAGCTTTCCCATTAAATCTGAATGAAAACCCCACTACAGAGAAAAGAGCAGGGGAAATGAGGGCAAGAGAAGATGGGGAAGGATTCCAGGAGGTGCACAGGAGGAAAAGGAACCAGAGATAGATAGGTAATCATAGAGCAAGTCAAAATGAAAAATAGCAACAAACCCTCAACCGGTTTTCAGCCCTTCAGGAGGAAGAAATAGGTGAGATAATCCTCAACAATACCATGGAGACAGAAAGTCTGCAAAAACAGGACCCAGAAGGAAATAAGATGAAGTGAATGGAGGCAATAGAAATCCCAGAAAAGGAAATACCTATGCACATGCTAGAACAAAACCCAATGGAGATTGATAACCCGAAAGAGGACCTCAGTTTTGAAGAACAAGTGATGAAGCGTTTATTGCAAGAATGGAGACACCTAGACGAATGCTTCATCCCAGAGGATTAGAAGAAAATATATAAGGAAACCTTCCAACAATACAAAGCTAAATAGAGCTCAACTATCATAATCCAACCAGACCATCTAGGTTCCCAAGTCAGCCAAGGGTAAGAAATAGGAACTCAAGGAAAAGGAGGGAAGAAGAACATTGAACGAATCCATACAGATGGTTGGGGAGCTACTAGTAAATTCTAGAAGGGTAGTTCCATTGTCAGAGGTATTTCAACAACCCCCCAAACTATTGAAATGATCATTACATCATGGAATATAAGAGGCCTCAATAACAGAGGCAAACAAAGGTACCTCAAAGAGAGATTGAAGAAACATAAGCCAAAAATCATGATAATACACAAAACTAAAATTAGTCAACGAAAGTTGAAAGGGATTCTGGAGAATTTTAAACCCAGTATGAAGTCATGGCTCAATATGCAAATGGTAGCATGAGAGGGTTAGCGATTATATGGAACCCTGAAGAGGTTTGGTTTGAAGAATGGGTCATCCTTCCAAGAATACTATCAGGAAAGATTTGAAATATCAGATCCAAATAATGGGTGTTTCTTACAAGGGTTTATGGACCCCATATCCCGGGGGAAAGAGGAGTATTTCTTCAAAATCTTGCAAAAATGAGAAAACTATACCGAGAAGACCTATGGGTAGTTGGAGGAGACTTTAATATGATTACCTCTCTAGTGGAGAAGAAGGGAGGAATGAGAAGAATGGATACTGACATGGAAGCCTTTGGAGATCTCATCTCAGACTTTCACTTAGTGGATCTCCCAACAATTAATGGAGTACATACATGGAATAATAGACAGGGAGGAATTCATCAAATTTCTTCACGCTTGGACATATATTTGATCTTTGAACAAGCCATAAGTAGAGATACTTTCATGGAAGCCTCGATCCTCCCATGTATGGGCTCAAATCACTGGCCGATAAGATTGGAGGTTGATCTTAAAGCATGACCTAAGAACTGACCTTTCAGGTTTGAAGCCTTATGGCTAAGAGATCCGAGATTCCTAAAAAGAATAGAGGAATGGTGGAAAACGAACGAACAACAAGGGAAGAACTGCATGCATACTTTCCAACTTAAACTTAAGGAACTAAAAAAGAAAATCAGGAAATGGAAC